>OZ024873.1:21136895-21319395 GCA_964017185.1 Rugalucina vietnamica
AAAGACATATCCTACATTGACAAAGAATGCAGAGCCAAATTAGATGTAAACATCATAAGTACCGTAAGTAAGATTTTTAAAATAATTTGATGCTTCAAGAATTGCTTGCTTGATCGGTTCAAAACTGTTTCTACCATATTTGGGCATATATAATGCACTATCCTTTATATATATATACATGTCTTACTAAGTATATTTTGCAAAATCGTAGGACCGAAAGATCACTAAGGATTGATCTTGAGATCATGAAAAATGCTAAAGATCGTTCAGATACCCGTTCGAACCTGTTTATCTATTTGAACCGGACCCGGAGCTACATTCCGGTACCGAAAGATCATCATTTTGCGATAAATTCCGTAGACCCGGCCCGGAACCTTAGGTACTTTCCGTAAATTTGGCCGGGTCCGGCCCGGTTATGTTTTTTATCGATAGCCGCTCGCAGTTAGTATTGTCTCCCCTTTTGAGATGACTTTTTGAAGAAAAACATGTCAGCCATGTGGAACAGATTCTTTTAAAAAATCATCAAAATAAACAAAATTTGGATACATTTTATGAACTTTCAAATAAAGGTTTGTTTATTTTTTTTTTTTGTTTTACAGTGTTTTACACCATTTGTTTTGCATAGAACTTGTTATTCTGTGAATAATGGCTTTCACCCAAAAGTGGGTGACAGCTTGGCTTTTTGATAATGTGCTGGATTCAGACGGCAAAATGAACCACTGGGTATGATACTTCATTTTGATGACTGACCTAGATATGTCCTAAAAATACTACTATTTTCACACTACTCGATTTTGCAACCTATGGTTACAAGGGTTATATGGTTACGGTCTTTCTAACTGCTTTTTGATGTTTCTATATAATAACATTGCTTAATGGGTAAAAGGGTAACCGTAGGTTAGAACATGCACAAGTATAGGACTATATTCTAAGCAGGGTCTAGCTGGGTTACAGGGTTACATGGGTTACAGCAGGTTACAAGGGTTGCAAATGGTTCTAAGTAAAGAGAGTAAAGATGCATTTCTTAGGTGGATATAGTTGGGTTACAGGGTTACAAGGGTTACAGAAGGTTACAAGGGTTGCACGTATTAAACTAAATAATATGCAGAAGAAAAGATGAATTTCTAATGGATATTTGTTTGGGTTGCATAGTTACAAGGGTTGCAGAAGGTTACAAGGGTTGCAAATACTTCAAACCAGACCCACATACTATATGCAGTATATAGATGACTTTCTGAGGGGTGTGTGTTTGGGTTACAGGGTTACAAGGGTTACAAGAGGTTACAGGGGTTGCATTTATTAAAAATATGACTCTTAATACTATATGCTGCAAGATGGATTTCTTAGGTGTATGTGTTTGGGTTGCAGGGTTACAAGGGTTACAAAAGGTTACATGGGTTGCATTTTTTTTTAAATCAGAATCCATATACTATATGCAGTGGAGTGATGAATTCTGAGGGGTGTGTGTTTGGGTTGCAGGGTTACAAGGGTTGCGAAAGGTTACATGGGTTGCAGATTTTTCAAAAATCAGAATCCTTATACTATATGCAGTGGAGTGATGAATTCTGAAGGGTGTGTGTTTGGGTTGCAGGGTTACAAGGGTTACAAAAGGTTACATGGGTTGCATATTTTTTTAAAATCAGAATCCAATACTATATGCAGTGGAGTGATGAATTCTGAGGGGTGTGTGTTTGGGTTGCAGGGTTACAAGGGTTGCGAAATGTTACATGGGTTGCAAATTTTTCAAAATTCAGAATCCTTGTACTATATGCAGTGGAGTGATGAATTCTGAGGGGTGTGTGTTTGGGTTGCAGGGTTACAAGGGTTGCGAAAGGTTACATGGGTTGCAGATTTTTCAAAAATCAGAATCCCTATACTATAAGCAGTGGAGTGATGAATTCTGAGGGGTGTGTGTTTGGGTTGCAGGGTTACAGGGGTTGCGAAAGGTTACATGGGTTGCAAATTTTTCAAAAATCAGAATCCTTATACTATATGCAGTGGAGTGATGAATTCTGAGTGGTGTGTGTTTGGGTTGCAGGGTTACAAGGGTTACGAAAGGTTACATGGGTTGCAAATTTTTTAAAATCAGAATCCTTATACTATATGCAGTGGAGAGATGAATTCTGAGGGGTGTGTGTTTGGGTTGCAGGGTTACAAGGGTTACGAAAGGTTACATGGGTTGCAAATTTTTTAAAATCAGAATCCTTATACTATATGCAGTGGAGAGATGAATTCTGAGGGGTGTGTGTTTGGGTTGCAGGGTTACAAGGGTTACAAAAGGTTACATGGGTTGCAAATTTTTTAAAATCAGAATCCTTACACTATATGCAGTGGAGAGATGAATTCTGAGGGGTGTGTGTTTGGGTTGCAGGGTTACAAGGGTTACAAAAGGTTACATGGGTTGCAAATTTTTTAAAATCAGAATCCTTATACTATATGCAGTGGAGTGATGAATTCTGAGGGGTGTGTGTTTGGGTTGCAGGGTTACAAGGGTTGCAAAAGGTTACGTGGGTTGCAAATGTTTCAAAAATCAGAATCCTTATACTATATGCAGTGGAGAGATGAATTCTGAGGTGTGTGTGTTTGGGTTGCGGGGTTACAAGGGTTGCGAAAGGTTACATGGGTTGCAAATTTTTCAAAAATCAGAATCCTTATACTATATGCAGTGGAGTGATGAATTCTGAGGGGTGTGTGTTTGGGTTGCAGGGTTACAAGGGTTGCGAAAGGTTACATGGGTTGCAAATTTTTCAAAAATCAGAATCCTTATACTATATGCAGTGGAGAGGTGAATTCTGAGGGGTGTGTGTTTGGGTTGCAGGGTTACAAGGGTTGCGAAAGGTTACATGGGTTGCAAATTTTTCAAAAATCAGAATCCTTATACTATATGCAGTGGAGTGATGAATTCTTAGGGGTGTGTGTTTGGGTTGCAGGGTTACAAGGGTTGCGAAAGGTTACATGGGTTGCAAATTTTTCAAAAATCAGAATCCTTATAGTATATGCAGTGGAGAGATGAATTCTGAAGGGTGTGTGTTTGGGTTGCAGGGTTACAAGGGTTACGAAAGGTTACATGGGTTGCAAATTTTTTAAAATCAGAATCCTTATACTATATGCAGTGGAGAGATGAAATCTGAGGGGTGTGTGTTTGGGTTGCAGGGTTACAAGGGTTGCGAAAGGTTACATGGGTTGCAAATTTTTCAAAAATCAGAATCCTTATACTATATGCAGTGGAGTGATGAATTCTGAGGGGTGTGTGTTTGGGTTGCAGGGTTACAAGGGTTGCGAAAGGTTACATGGGTTGCAAAATTTTTCAAAAATCAGAATCCTTATACTATATGCAGTGGAGAGGTGAATTCTGAGGGGTGTGTGTTTGGGTTGCAGGGTTACAAGGGTTGCGAAAGGTTACATGGGTTGCAAATTTTTCAAAAATCAGAATCCTTATACTATATGCAGTGGAGTGATGAATTCTTAGGGGTGTGTGTTTGGGTTGCAGGGTTACAAGGGTTGCGAAAGGTTACATGGGTTGCAAATTTTTCAAAAATCAGAATCCTTATAGTATATGCAGTGGAGAGATGAATTCTGAAGGGTGTGTGTTTGGGTTGCAGGGTTACAAGGGTTACGAAAGGTTACATGGGTTGCAAATTTTTTAAAATCAGAATCCTTATACTATATGCAGTGGAGAGATGAAATCTGAGGGGTGTGTGTTTGGGTTGCAGGGTTACAAGGGTTGCGAAAGGTTACATGGGTTGCAAATTTTTCAAAAATCAGAATCCTTATACTATATGCAGTGGAGTGATGAATTCTGAGGGGTGTGTGTTTGGGTTGCAGGGTTACAAGGGTTGCAAAAGGTTACATGGGTTGCAAATTTTTCAAAAATCAGAATCCTTATACTATATGCAGTGGAGAGGTGAATTCTGAGGGGTGTGTGTTTGGGTTGCAGGGTTACAAGGGTTGCGAAAGGTTACATGGGTTGCAAATTTTTCAAAAATCAGAATCCTTATACTATATGCAGTGGAGAGGTGAATTCTGAGGGGTGTGTGTTTGGGTTGCAGGGTTACAAGGGTTGCGAAAGGTTACATGGGTTGCAAATTTTTCGAAAATCAGAATCCTTATACTATATGCAGTGGAGTGATGAATTCTGAGGGGTGTGTGTTTGGGTTGCAGGGTTACAAGGGTTGCGAAAGGTTACATGGGTTGCAAATTTTTCAAAAATCAGAATCCTTATACTATATGCAGTGGAGTGATGAATTCTTAGGGGTGTGTGTTTGGGTTGCAGGGTTACAAGGGTTGCGAAAGGTTACATGGGTTGCAAATTTTTCAAAAATCAGAATCCTTATACTATATGCAGTGGAGAGGTGAATTCTGAGGGGTGTGTGTTTGGGTTGCAGGGTTACAAGGGTTGCGAAAGGTTACATGGGTTGCAAATTTTTCGAAAATCAGAATCCTTATACTATATGCAGTGGAGAGATGAAATCTGAGGGGTGTGTGTTTGGGTTGCAGGGTTACAAGGGTTGCGAAAGGTTACATGGGTTGCAAATTTTTCAAAAATCAGAATCCTTATACTATATGCAGTGGAGTGATGAATTCTGAGGGGTGTGTGTTTGGGTTGCAGGGTTACAAGGGTTGCGAAAGGTTACATGGGTTGCAAATTTTTCAAAAATCAGAATCCTTATACTATATGCAGTGGAGAGGTGAATTCTGAGGGGTGTGTGTTTACCAAAATTTTTTATTGCTTAAAATGTTGCATCAGGAAACATGTCCGTGTAATGAATACCCCCTTATACCCCACTTTCATATAGTTAAACTGGGGTATGCAGGGGTATACCTATTTTTCTTTTTTTTGCTCCAAAACATAGATTGTGGGTACTCGTTAGAACCGCCTCAGTGAGGCTGTTGTAACATGTACCCACAATCTATGTTTTTAGCAAAAATAAGAAAAATATCAAAAATTTTCTACTGAAAATTTTCAATTTTTACAACTTAAAAAAATCTCTGCATATTGCATGGACATGTTTTCGTAATGGTCCTTTAGGTTGCAAACTTTGAGCAGAAAACTGATTTAGGCTACGGGCATTGGTTTAGATACTAAAGTGTTATAAAACTTTGTTATTGTACTGAACATTTTCTTTATGAAAATTTGCATTTTGTGATTAAAACATTTGACAACACATTAAAAATGCTGGAAAAACAAATTTTGGGGTAAAAAACTGAGCCAAACCTCAGGTGACTGTTCTCAGGCCCACTGGTCCTCTGGTTTTCAAAATCCCAACTTAACATTTTCTATTTTATGTATTTTATTAATTTTGTGTTGTTCTGAAAACTTTGCTGGTCCACATGGACTATGTGTACATGCGTATGCACTGAAAGCAAACTGATCTTAATTATTCTTTAAATCATACTTTTGGACATGTTGGAGGTAATTTAATGTCTTTCACGAATTTTCCCCTAAAAATTATCACCACATTCAGCTTGCAATGAAACTCAGCTGTTCATGCCCTCAAAAACATTTAGATTTTGATAATACATTATTTTCACCAGAAAAATAATTATTTGCATAATTATGTCATGCAATATGACAATGTTTTATTTCTTTTTGTAAATTGTACTAAGTAAATCTATGCATATAACAGTAGCTGTTTATTATGTACCCTAAATTATTACCTGGAATCCTTATCAGTTTTATGGTTTTATGACCCCTATTGACAGCATCAGATTATGAAGAGTCAGTAGCTGTCTATTACAATCTGTTAGGGGCCAATTATTACCTGCAGTCCTTTAATAGGTTGTAGACCAACATATCTAATATAAGCCAAACATATAATTTCTTTCTGTCTTTCTTTCTTTCAAATTCTTTCTTTCATTCAAATTCTTTCCTTCTTTTTCTTTTCTTTCTTTCTTTCTTTCTTTCTTTCTTTCTTTCTTTCTTTCTTTCTTTCCTTCTCAATTTAACAGATATATAGATTAAAAGATAAAAAAGCAAACAAATGTGTGTTTCCCTCAGGAAGAGTATAGTAGTACCCTAAACCAGGGTCTCTACAGAGACACTGCCTAAACATAATATATATGCCAAGATACAGGGTCTTTCTCGACACATATGATGGTTGGTCCAATTTTCGTGGTACTAATAATTCATAGGCAACCCCAGGATGACAGAAACAGGTCAGGTCTTAAATAAATATGGAATGATGGATTATGATGCATAACTATCCTTAGTACGTTTTGTCCAACATACATACCTTTACATGGCAATTCTGTTCATTGCTTACATAGACGCCACTTTGAATGACATATTGATCTTTGATGTCATCAAAAGTAAGGCACCAGAATTTGTGGGTCATTCAAAAAGTGACTGTCAGTTTCAATGCTTCAAAAATTCTTAACATATTTTAATGTTTCATTATTTTGTTACACATTGTGACTTGACATAAGTAACTTTGAAAAAAAATTCACTGTCAGGTGTGATAGTGGAAGCATTTTTTAAAAGACATCTACCAGTTTTGAACCAAGCATAAGTCCCATATTCAGATTCAGATCAATGAAAAATATTGAACAACTCTCATAAAAACAATTTTTGCCAGTAAACTTGACAACTTGTGAGAAAATACTGTTTCAGCTAAAATACATGCATGCCACGAAAACTGGAACTGGGCTAATTACCATAATTTGTAAAGAGAAACCATGCAAGTCTGTTATGGTGAGCTATGCTAAACTGCAAATTTTACATTATTTTGATGATTTCGCAAATTTCACACCTATGGAAATGATTCTTTAATTTTTAGGTGTAAATCATCAGCAATACATACAAGCTTAACAAAAAACTTTATGTTGAACACACAATTCTATAGTTCCAAGATGTAAAACTGAATGCTTTAGATGATTTTTCATTATAATTATGTACTTATATAAAGATTTAATCTTCTGCTTATAAATTAACCTTAAAAATCATTAATATATTGAAAATATGTAGCTGGCCGTCAATAGCAAACTTTCGCTATTTGACAGCCAGCTGTCAGTAGCGAAAGTTAACTATTGACAGCCGGGGTCGCCTTTTGAAATTAACACAACTACTAGTATTCCTTCCATTATCTTACGATCATCATATTCTTCATACATGATTCTGAGCATACACAATGTGTGCCAATAGTGATCACCTTTTGATATAACTATGGTCTCACCGTCTGTCGTTTTGGTGCAAAAATAGCGAACCGAGAACACTCACCTGAAGCCTGATCTTGGAGCATTTAGTCATCATGAAATGACCATGACCTTGAATAATCTCATACCATTACTTCATTAGTTGTTTGCATCTGCTAAGTTTCAGGTCTCAGGCTGCAATAGTTTCCAAAACATTCACTGTTTTCACTTTTTCCCATATAAAAGCCAGATTCCAAAATTGGTCAAGGTCATCATTTGTACAAACTATGATGGGCTAAGGTCCCTGATGCTACATACCAAGCTTCGTGAAAATCCGCCCACCGGTTCAGGAAGAGAAGATTTTTTAGCATTTGTGAGCATGACAGCTAAGTTGAGCATGCAACCCCAATTTCATAAACAAAAAATCATTGTCCTTATGCTTAAAGGCTTAAAAAAAACCCACATAAAACAAGTAGCCCAAGGGCAACGATCGCCCACCTGAGAGTCAACAAGTACAATAACTGGAAAAAGAAGGCAGCTGGGGTTATACCATATCTGGGCATGGTGGCCATCTCGGTCATGTGACCTGGATTTTCATGCATGTACACATTGGTTTGAGCCTTCTTATAAATGTTTCATATAAAATTTGGCTTTGGTTGGCCAAGCGGTTTCTGAGATGCTTTAATATTATGGTAATATGTAGAAAGCCTGGGTCCAATTTTTTCAGAATCATAAATTCATAAATATTATGTCCAGTTGCAGATTTTTTCATGTCTTTCCATTATAAGTCCATGACAGTCTAATGATGCCCGTGGGGCATAGCCTGTATTGACCCCAGGGGCACAGGATCTTTATATGTTGTTACATACAAAATATGAAAGCTCCAGGCCTTGTAGTTTCCGAGAAGAAGATTGTTTTATGTTTTTCCCATTGTAAATCTATGGGAGCTAATGATCCCCAGGGCGGGGCCATTTTTGACCACGGGGGCATGGTTGGCAGGATTTATAAAGAGGACCACTATACATTGCTACATACAAAATATGAAAACTCTGGGCCTTGTGGTTTCAGAGAAGAAGAATTTTTTATGTTTTTCCTATTTTAAGTCTATTGGAGCTAATGACCCCCGAGGCGGGGCCATTTTTTACCCCAGGGGCATGGTTGGCAGGATTTATAAAGAGTATGACTACACATTGCTACACACAGAATATGAAAGCTCTGGGCCTTGTAATTTCGGAGAAGATTTTTTTATGTTTTTCCCATGACACCCCGGGGTGGGGCCTGTATGGACCCCAGGGGCACTTTTGGCAGGATTTATAAAGAGGACCACTACACATTGCTACACATGATAAAATATGAATTCTCTGTGCCATGTGGTTTCAGAGAAGAAGATTTTTTTTTTTTTTCCGATTGTAAGTCTATGGGAGCTATCTGTTGCCATGGAAACCAGAGTTCTGATCCGACCTTGCCCAAAACCTAATGCAACCTGTCCCCCTCCTCAATGATGCTTTAGATGAAATTTGATCACGATTTTTCTTGTTGTCTTAGAGATATTCAAGATTGAAAGTGTGAACGGATGGATGCAAGCACGCACGCCGGCTCGACTACTATACTATAAGCTCAAGAAATTACATTGACCTAAATAAATCGCATATCTTCATAAGTTGTCTGCTTCTGCCAACTTTCAGGTCTCAGGCTAGGCTGCAATTGTTTCCAAAATATCCTTTTTTTCACTTTTTCCCCATGTACAAGCCTATGTTTCCAAAACTGACCTTGCCGTAAAATTAGTCAAGGTCATCCTAAGGCCATCATCTGAACAAATTAACATGGACTGGAGTCCCAGATACTACATACCAAGTTTCGTGAAAATCGACCCATCAGTTCTGCAGAAAGGATTTTATTAGCATTTTTAAGCATTTGTGAGCATGTTATTAAAGCATTCAACCCAGATTTTGTGCATAAATTTTTTTTGTCCCTAAGCATGGAGGCTTCACATAAAATTTCACTTTCATAGGCCCAGTGATTTCTAAGAAAACCATAATCTTAATTTTGATATTTAAAAAATGACCTTGGGTCAAGATCAAGAAATGACCTTGACCTTAATTACATATCTTCATTGACTCCATTACATGAAGCTGTCTGCATCTAGCAACTTTCAAGTCTCAGGTTGCAATAGTTTCCAAAATATCCATTGTTTTCGCTTTCCCCCATGTAAAAGCCTATGTTTCCAAAATTGAACTTGCCGTAAAATATGTCAAGGTCATCACACATACAGTAACCACACATTGCACATTGAAACATTTGGAAGTTAAAGAAAGTGATTCTTAATTTATTATTATCATTATTATTATTATTATTATTATTACTACTACTATTATTATCATTATTATTATTGTTGCAATTTTAACATTTTTTTAAATCCTTGTCCACTTTCTTGATGGGAAGAGTTGACACTCATTAAATTTTTGTTTTACTTTTCGCAAAAGGCAATTGAAATAAAAAACTGCGAGATCAGTCGATCACACATAAAATACAGGACCTGTCAGCAGAATACAGTCATTTTTATGCCATATGTATATTTTCAAGTGACCTGTCCCAGTAAAAGTTCTATACAGGTGATCTATGATTTGGTGTCTATTGGTTGTGATATATGATGGGGTGTTTATTGGCTACTGATTTGAATATTCAACTTTTTTATAGTAAATATGTAATCTCAATTTTTCTTATAATTAACTACAAATATGTGTTTGTAAAACACAATGCCTGCGTTTGTAAAACACAATGCCCCAAACTGTATGCTTGCATATTTGTTAAATAGAATGATCAAAGGCTTTTGGAGACGAGTTAAAAATGGTGTGAAAATTTCAAAATTCTGTAATTCTGTCAAAATTTGATGGCCCAGAATTACAATCCTCCCTTAAGTTAAGGTGACAAATTTTGACTCATATTTTACTGACCAGTCAGACTAGTTTTGTCCCTGACAGCTGGTGACACGCCAAATGACATTATTTCACCAGAGTGCCAAAGCTAACGTTATTTCCCTTAATACACTGAAACATGCAGTTTAATGGTTTGCACTGACCATTTTCAAGAATATGCTGACCTTTTTGGCTTTTATGCGAAAAAGTGAAAACTTTGTTTTTACGCTCTATGGATCTATTGACGTAAACGTCGTGTGGAGGCATCGGGATCGTTTCGGTCCAAAAAGCCGGTAACTGGTCATTTCGGTCCTTTGAATTTTTTTTTCTACTGTATGCTTAATCATTTTACTGAAATTTCTCATACATTTAATTGGGTTCTGTAATCATTCACCAGTATTCGTGAGTTCTGATAGATAAATAAATTAATTAGGAGTTTGATATTTTCTTATTTGGAAAGTTTGCATGTTTTACAACAAAAAAAATGTCTATCTTTGCGACTTAGGGTCTTGTAGAATCAAACGTTTGGATTTTTACGACGATTTAAATTTTACCAGGGCTTCTTTTGGAGATATCAATAATCATGAATAAAAAGGACTAAGTTATTTTATAAATAGTGAAATAGCCATCCCCTGTTTGCATCAATGAAAAGTATTGACGTCGATGCCGTTTCTAATACCTCCATACAACCAAAATTGCAGAGAATCAATTAAGCTCCACTTGCTTCTTATTTTCCAATTAAATTAGTAACAAAACCAAGAATGGTCGTTCGTCTCTCACTAATGAGAAAGACCATCATTATTTATTGAATAGGTTCGTGTATGTTGGTGAGTTCTTTGATGGCTGACTAGGCAAATTCTAGCTCTACACTGTCGGTTACAAATAGAGCAAGTCAATGCTATGGCATCGGCTGGTGGCCCATTGGTATTGGCTTTACGTTCTCTGCGCTTTCTCTCAGCTTCACAGATTCTCTTTTTTCACAGAGAGCCGCTCCTTTGTTGATGAGACCTCGCCACTTTGATCGCTCCTGTGCAGTCTGTTCCCAAGACCCTATCGGTATGTCGAAATCCTTCAGAGAGGCTTTGAGGGTGTCTTTGTAGCGTTTCTTTTGGCCACCTTGAGGGCGCTTTCCCTCTTGTAGTTCTCCATAGAAGACTTTCTTTGGAAGTCGCTCATCAGGCATTCTTATAACATGGCCAATCCACCTTAGCTGTGCTAGCTTTAAGATAGTTTGCATGCTATGCATCCCTGCTTTCTTCAGGACCTCCGTGTCTGGAATCCTGTCTTGCCACTTGATTTTTAACAGTTTTCTCAAACAGCTTAAGAGGAAATGGCTAAGTCTCTTTGCATGATGCTGGTACACTGTCCAGGTCTCACAAGCATACGAGAGGGTTGGCAGTACCACAGCCTTGTAGACTTTCAGCTTGGTGTCAAGCTTGATTCCATTTCGCTCCCAGACATTTGCACGGAGTCTTCCGAATGCCACACTTGCTTTTGCAATTCTGGCAGTGACCTATATGGGCCGAAATGGCCCGGAACCCGCCTACCCAATTTGCGGGTGTGTCGTTTCCAATTCGGCCAATTATGAGAGAGAATAGTTAACTGGTGATGGACATGCAGAGACCTATAATTATCGTTCCCATAGACTCCACATTGTTATTTGCCAAGTAGCATGGTTTGATTCCATTTCGCTCCCAGACATTTGCACGGAGTCTTCCGAATGCCACACTTGCTTTTGCAATTGTGGCAGTGACCTATATGGGCCGAAATGGCCCGGAACCCGCCTACCCAATTTGCGGGTGTGTCGTTTCCAATTCGGCCAATTATCAAGGCCGTCGTCGCCGGTGCGGCAGGTCCGGCGAGCGCCGTACCACTTTTTTGGCCGACCATGGTTTTCGCCGTACCACTTTTTTTTCGATCGCCGCAGCATTTCTTACTCGTCTTTGATCTTCTAATGGTCTCATCAAACGAGTCGCGGCTTATTGATGAAATCATCGTAAACTCGTGTCATCAAGGAAAAGGTGCGAAAACAAACATCACAGGAATCATAAAGCGTGTCAAAACAATGCGGTCATTAAAATGACACCTGTTTGATTGGATTTGAACGTCAGGCGTGGTACTGGACCAGATTGAGTGCCTGAAGTTATAAGCTGGTGAGCTAATCCCAGTAAGGCGGACTGGGGTTAGCCCCTTAGCACCTCGGTGCCAGGCTACCTAAAAACACATGGGAAAGTTGTGATTAAATTGTTGCACTTTAATCCAATGTTTTAAAGGACGTCTTCGTTTTGATTTTGTGTGCAACAATGACTTGAAAAAAGACGGCACATAACACTGTTAATCCCCTAATTTACTAAGTCAAAGAAAATGTCGGCTGGCAAAGAACATATAAAACATTTCGAATTTGCATGTATGTGTATTTTTAGTTCTGAGACTGTGTTGATAGTTATATGTCAATGTTATTCCATTATGGATATGCAAGTGCCGCCCGTTCCAAATCAGCCTAAGCATTTTCGTTTCCTACAACGTACATTCGGTGTGTCAACAAAAGCGAACAAAGTTCGGACCCACAAATGCATTCGGATCGCGTTTAGAAGCACAAATTTATCAAAATTTTCTCGGGGGAGACCCCCAACCCCCCCCCCCCATACCAGAGGGATGATACCCCTTCTCGTGCTCGCCCCCGGTCGTGCCTCCGGCAGTCGAACAGGTCTTCCACCGGACCACTTTTTAAATCGTGGCGACGGCCCTGATTATGAGAGAGAATAGTTAACTGGTGATGGACAGAGACCTATAATTATCGTTCCCATAGACTCCACATTGTTATTTGCCAAGTGGCATGGTAACTTGACGTAAAAATCTTCATTGAAATACACAAACACAAACTCATTGAAAGTAGGGAAAACCCATCCAGTATGGTCTACTGTTAGAAATAGCATAATTGATATTAAAATGACACAACTCAAATGCAAGGTACATGTAAACTGTGTTTAGCTGTACCAGAAACTCGGCAACTTCTCAGCTTCTACCCATGAAACGGAAACTTATGTAGTGAAACTGAGTATTAAGTAACCCAGTTCTTCCTGTCAACACGTATTCAGGCCTACAGAATCCTTACTCAGCTTACTCTATATCCCTCAGTGCGCATGTATGTGGACAGATTTAAAGAACTGGAACTCCTGGAATTGTGTTCAAGAGAGTTTATTGACCAGATTCATAGAAGGAGAATATTAAGACTGAACGAGATTTCAAAGTGTTAGGAGTTGTATATAATTGGAAAAAATAGTCACAAACAGAATATAAACTTCACCAGCACATTATAAAGACTTAATATTGAGCTCAAATGTATATTCTTGCACTGTTTGGTGGTGCCTCGCTAAGACCATAGGACCAATGGTCCTGTAAACGCTCACCTGAGATCTGCTGCATATACCAATAAACATGTTTTTAACCCTAGTGCAGGGGCCGATGAAGCCATTGTGCCATTTTCTTTTTTCAGAATAATCAATATTCTGTCCATTTGCCAATTTCCTGCTGGTTTTTCCCTTCAAATGATATTTTAACAGTTTTCCCCAACGCATGGGCAACCCATATTGACCTTGCCATAAACTAGTCAAGGTCATCACATGGTCATGATTTATATACACAATGTAGTACTTTAGCAATCGATGCTTCACGCCAAGTTTAATTGAAATCAGTCCATTGGTTTCAGAGAAGAAGATTTTTGAAGGGTTTTTACCATATATGGGCATGGGGGCCATCTTGGTCATGTGACATAGATTATTGATATATACATTGGTTCCCCCATCCTATATATGCTTCACATAAAATTTGGCTTTAATTGGCGAAGCGGTTTCAGAGGAGATGTTTGAATATTATGGTTATATATGTATATTACCCGGGGTGGGGACATATGAGCCCTTGGGTCCATTTTTTTCAGGATCATTAATATTCAGTCCTACTACCAATTTCCTGCAGGATTTTCACCTCAAATGACTTTTTAAAAGATTTCCCCATTCAAATGCATTGGCGACCCATGTTGACTTAACGTAAAATAGGTCAAGGTCACCACAGGGCCATGGTTTATATATACATCGTAGTACTTGAGTCATCAATACTTCAAGCCAAGTTTCTTTGAAATCTGTCCACGGGTTCCGGGGAAGAAGATTTTTGAAGGGTTATTACCATATATGGGCATGGTGGCCATCTTGGTCATGTGACCTAGATTATTTATATATACATTGATTCCCACATTCTATAGATGCTTCACGTAAAATTTGGCTTTGATTGGCCAAGCGGTTTCAGAGGAGAAGATGTTTGAATATTATGGTAATATAAATGTATACTGCCCCGGGATGGGGACAGAAGAGCCCCTTGGGTCCAGTTTTTTTTCAGAATCCTTAATATTCAGTCCTACTGCACATTTCCTGCAAGACTTTCAGTTTAAATGACTTTTTAAAAGTTTTCTCCATTCAAATGCATTGGCGACCTATGTTGACTTTGCCCTTAAATAGGTCAAGGTCATCACAGGGTCATGATTTATGTATACATTGTAGTACTTTAGTCATCGATACTTCATGCCTAGTTTGGTTGAAATCGGTCCACCGGATATTTGAAGGGTTTTTACCATATATGGGCATGGCGGCCATCTTGGTCATGTACCTGGATTATTTATATATACATTGGTTACCCCCTCCTATAGATGCTTCACGGGTTTTAATTTTTATTCACATAAAATTTGGCTTTGACTGGCAAGTGGTTTCAGATAAGACATTTGAATATTATGGAGATATACATGTTTATTGCCCCGGGGTGATAGCATATGAACCCCTGGGGTCTTTTTTTTTTCAGAATCATTAATATTCAGTCCCACTGCCCATTTCCTGCAAGACTTTCACTTTAAAGGACATTTTAAAAGTTTTCACCATTCAAATGCATTGCCAACATATGTTGATCTTGCCGTAAAATAGGTGAAGGTCATCACAGGGTCATGATTTATATATACATTGTGGACCTTGAGTCCCTGATGCTACATGCCAAGTTTCATGATCCTAGGCCTTTGGGTTCTGGAGAAGAACATTTTTAAGTTTTTTATCATATGTAGTCGTGGCGGCCAACAATGGGGGAACACTAAAGAATGGCAAATTACATGTATATCAAACAATCTAACCAAGTATGAACTGATTTACTTTACATTTTCAAATCAGGTTGCTGAAATTCTTCTCGGTTTTTGGAGTGGGAATTTATTTCTGATTGCGCCATTTCCTGATCACTGCACACTTTTACCTTTATTATTGACTGGGAGAAATGAATCGCATATGTCGAAGGACTTGCGACAGACAGTTCTTGCAGGATATAAAAGGCATCTGTAGGTTCGACGACTATAAAAAGAGGTACAAGTACGCAATGATCAGGAAAATGCACAATCAGAAAGAAATTCACATACCAAAAACCGAGGTGGGAAAAAAACTAAATCGACAATTAGAAACTTATACCGTTAGAAAAATATCGTAAGCCGAGTGAGCGGCTATTTCCCAATCGGCGGCCACTCAGTTACCCGAACTTAACTAAAGCTATGAAAACGAACATAAGGGTCAAACAGTACAAAAATTCGACTCCAAAACACAAAACAAATAGAACCACAACAGAAGTATCGCCTTGGAACGATCAGTAATTTAAAAATTCTGGTGGGGGGGGGGGCTTAAATCGATTTTACAAAGCTCTAACCTCACCCTCATCTTCTGAAGTGGTTCACAACATTTAGTTAGTGGTGAATCTCTAGCTAGAAGATGTTGAGTCATGGTGTAAGGTAGTCACCTTTCGACAACTATGTAGCTGTGTGACTGGGCGGTCCTAATTTTGGTGTTTGTATTTTTGTGGTGTTTGCACCCTACTTCGTATGAACGTTTTCATATATTTAGTTACACATTTGTAGCACAAAGAATAGAATGCATTTATAAGGAGTTGCAAAAAGAACCTTGAAAACATAGCCGCTGCTAAGCGGTAACTCATATACATAGCCATCGATGTTGTATGGTTTTATGACATTAGTGCAGACTTCCAAAATGTTTTAAATGGTTTGTTAAAACGTTTATCAACATACATGTGCTATAATGTTTGATTGCAACTGAATCAAAATGAATCGTTTATATTATCTGATATATGAAAATTGTATACATCTGTATTATTTATCACGTTTCGTTTAAGGGGTTCATTGCTTTCTTTAGTAAATGTGGACCTGTTTTCAATCCCTTGTTAATATGAAGCATTTTTGAAGCATTTGCATTGAGCACGTTACTGAAAGTAAAAGTAGGCAATGATCAGGAAATGGCGCATTCAGAAAGAAATCCCTACTCCAAAAACTAAGATAACGTATCGTAAGCCGAGTGAGCGGCTGTTTTCCCAATAGGCGGCCACTCAGTTACGTAAACTTTTTCTACTCTGTATACAACATTACCACATAATCTAATTAAAGAAAAACTTCTGGATTTGCTAGAGTGGACCTGCAAAAGGGCAATTAAAAAACTATGGTTCACTTTATTTGGCATGTAATGACAGAAAGGCTTTTTTCGCTTCCTCTGACCAAAGTCGGTATACACTTTGGTCATGTCAGAATGTGTGCGACGCCTTATCCTATCTCCTTGATAATATTTATATTACATGTATTATACAGACAAATTGTTGGAATTCCGATGGGTACAAATTGCGCACCTCTCGTAGCTGGTTTATTTTTATACTGCTACGAAAGAGATTTCATGGATTCTCTTAACCATGATAATCAAGCTGATGTTATCGAGGCTTTTAATTCCACATCTAGGTACCTCGATGACCTTTTGAACATTGACAACACTAATTTTGAAGGTATGGTCAATCAAATTTATCCACCTGAACTTCAGTTGAACAAAGCCAGTATCTCAGATACCGAAGCCCCCTTTTTAGATCTACATCTTTCTGTTGCAAAAGGATTTGTTTCTTCTAAAATTTATGATAAGCGCGATGACTTTGATTTTGATATAGTAAATTTTCCTTTTTTGGATGGTGACGTTCCTCGTCGTGCTTCTTATGGTGTATACATTTCGCAACTTATTAGGTTTGCTAGAGTCTGCAATCATGTTACAGACTTCAACGCTCGAAATAAATGTTTAACGACAAAACTTCTCCAACAGGGCTATCGGTATCATAAACTTCGAAAAGCCTTTTCTAAATTTTATCGTAGACAGTATGAATTGATTTCCAAATATAATGTTGGGTTAAAGACGCTTTTAAGTGAGGGCCTTTCGGAACCTGAATTTTATGGTGACTTGGTTACAAATTTAAGAAACTTATAGGAATTAATGATTTTTCTTTTCAGTTCAGAAAAATCATAACACGTTACAGACGTATAGGTTATAACTTGAATGTTATGCGACAGTCTGCATGCTTAGTTTTTAACCCAATCATGGTTGATAACTATGCTGCCTTCTTTAATAGCACGCCGGTGGGTCGGGCGTCAGACTCTATGATGGTCCCGACTTAAAGCTATTCATTTTAGTTGGTTGGGGCCGCAGCTTCTTGTCTGTTGCTTGGCCCACCGGGGTCCAACTGGTGTTTTTCTTTTGCTTCAGAGTTAGTAGGTTATTCGGCGCCCAGGGATCTCCATCGTCGAGCAGCTTACTCAATCTGTGAGTCCTGGTTTTTGATTCATCAGGATGTTTATCATGATTTATTTGTTTGTTCTTGATGATTCATTGACTAGTTAGAGATTCACCACGAGGACCGAAGAACTAACTAAATGTTATGAACCACTTCGGAAGCTGAGGGTGAGGTTATGGCCATGTAAAACCGGTTTAAGCCCGCCAGTAACTTTGTGTTACTGATCGTTCCAAGGCGATACTTCTGTGGTGGTTCTTTTTGTTTTATGTCTTGGTGTTTAAAATTTTTTGTGCTGTTGGCGCACTTTTCATATTTTAGTTAATTTAAGGTAACTGAGTGGCCACCTATTGGGAAAATAGCTGCTCATTCGGCTTACGATATGTTTCATGGTATAAGTACCTGATTTTTAGTTTGGTTTTTTCCCACCTCGAATCTTTTTCTGAATGCGCCTTTTCCTGATCTTTGCCTACTTGTACCTCTTTAAATAAAAATATGAAAACATATATAAGCACAAAATTCAACGCCAAAACATAAAACAGTAAGATAAGAAGAGATAAGAAAATGCAAACTGAATGCAAGCAATCCCTGAGCATTTCAAACCTTCATATTAGGAGGTTTACAACATGAATAAACTGAATTGTGCGAAATTGCACTTACAACAACATGCAAAGATTAATCGTTTTTCTTGATTAAATTATTTTTTCTTGACTAATCATAAGATAAATTTCAATACAAGTTTTATAGCGTTTTAATTTAGCAAACTATTACTGATAACAAGTTGGCTTCTTAAAAAAGAAAACAATGAAAAAGTCAGCAGCAACCAGAACTACCAGTGAAGCTTGTTTGTTCTAGATATTCAGTGCTGATGTTTCCTTGAATCGTCATTTATTTCGATTCTCGTATGTTTCAGTTTCGTTTCATATACGCGAATTTTGTTTCATTTTATAAAAGACAGACCAGTGTGTGTATCTTTGAAACCTTAGTGTCCCGAAAGGCATTGGTCAAGAGTTCTGGTGTTACGGAATCGAGGGAACATGATTTTAGTCAATCTGTCGATTTGTAGAAAACTATTATAATTAACAGTACGGTGAATATGTCAGAGAGTTCCGAATTTTAACATGCAGCCCCGCTCTCGGACACAGACCATATGGTTTGATGTGATGAACTAAAAACCAGCCCCGTAGAGTACCTATAGTCCCCGTACCCCCACGCTATGGTCCAAGCTTATATGCTGTATGATAAGAAGTCGTCACGCTCGAGACTGCTAAATTGCTTACGGTGAATTGTCTAGTCAGCATAGACTGGTTCACTAGTTTTTATTAAACGCTCTGTTTGACGCGTAATAAGGATAGAGCAGTCGGCCATGGGTTACACTTGTTGTTAACTAACTTGGAATAATTGACTAACTTGGAATTCCAAGTTGGCGAATGCCTATCTTGAGATTGACAGTATCAATGAACGAAGATAAATAAAATAAATAAATAAATAAATAAATAAATAAATAAATAAATAAATAAATAAATAAATAAATAAATAAATATTATCTTGGATTAACATTTTTCGATAATATGTTATTTATGGATTATTTCTTGACGACTAAGAATAACGATATGCATGCGATTGGACTAACATTGTGCTGTCATTTTCAATTGACAATTTTATTGATTCGATACTATTATTACCTTTTTCAAAACAAAATTAAAGACGCCTTTTAAAGAAAGCACATAGGTAATAAAATTGTCCCTGTCTTGTCTCACAGTGACGGGGTAATTACCATATTGCTACTGAATTGCTACTGAAAATAGCAATAGACACTGTCATAGGTGCAATATACAACGGACGCGTGACTTAATGGTCGATTTTATCAAGCCAGGTAATATGGGTGGGACTAGATGGCGAAAAGGTGCGAAAAGAGGCAAAATGCAGCGAAAAGAGGCAGAAGTTATATTATTATACAGACTAGTCATTTTCTTGAAATATTGATAATCACAATGTTTATATGAAATATTTACGACAAAATGAAGCAAAATAGAGTTACCTTTTAAGCAATTTTTATTTAAGATTTGGGAGTTAAACCAAAAGAAATTGAGCATCGAGCAATAATTAAAGTGATACTTATTAAAATATTTCATGAATTATTTGAGCTGTCAGTGTCTTGTAAAAATAAACGAGTGTTGTAAATTTAATCGTATTTTAATTCATGTAAGCATATTCTATTTTAAAATTTAACGATAGTCCAAGTTTAATATCTTATCTATCGTTTATTTCACGTTTAAATGCATCCCACAGGATTAAGTTTTCTTATATATGTATTTTGTAAATGTTTGTAAATATTTGTATATACATGTTTTTAGTGTTATAGAGGGCCACTTGGTAGACTGGCTGTATAGCTAAAAGTGCTATCCTCTGAAAATATTGTAGAAATAAATAAATAAATAAACAAATAAATGAATAAATAAATAAATAAATAAATAAATAAATTTCGCATTTAGTCTTTAAAAATAGGCGCGTCATGGGAAAACTAAGTATGCTAGAGAACGCAGCGTAGCTGATTTTAGGAATGTAGGGAGGGGGAGGAGGTCACAGGAAAAACAGTCACGGAGAAATCACAGTTTTGGGTAGGGAAAAAAGTCACAAGAAACAAAAATCACAAAACTGATTTCTTTTTCTTTTTTTCCTACTTTATGAAGAAATGGACTGGGTATCTGGTCCGTCTGGGGTCAGTGTCGAGCTATAATGCTGTTCCTTTGTTATTGTTTCTTTATACTTTGTATTCCGTCTTGTACTGATGATATGTATTTTGTATTTCCTCGCATGCCATACGACTTTGAGAGAATAAAGGTATTTTGACTTGACTTGATTAGTTAAATGTTTTGTCGAAACATGATGCATGTACATTGCAACAACGAACAATTTTAAACCTACGCGGTAACTCCATTACAACATGACTGAAAATTGTTGGCTTGGACGTTAACCCCCACACATTGGTGTGGTATTGACAATTTGAAGTTTCACCAGTAAACTATTCTGATTCTGAAACCTTCTTACTATCAAATCATTATGCAAATTACATAGGTGTCATCTTGATGCCACAAGACCACCATAATTCGTAAGTTATCAAAACCTAAGGCAAAATAAACATCGGTGGTCATCTTGAAGCAATATACATGTACGCGCGTGCCATTCTTTGGCTACCGCGAAAATTCACAGCTGCCACAAGACCATCACCTTTCGTACTATCAAAACATTAAGCAAAATACATAGGTGTCATGTTCATGCAATATGGGGACAGACTAAAACGCTTAATTTTCTGCTGAATTCAGCAACTGACTGATCAGCGGAAATATACTAAAACATTGAAGTACTGAACTGCTGATTTTTTGTTGTACACCAATTTTGATCGTTGTTAAGCAAATGCAAATGGTGATTTTATGTATTTGATAACATTTAATCAGTGTTTATGCAGTGTCTTTGACCATGTGCGACCATACCATTTAGACACTTGACAGCCGTTATTTGGCTATGATGTATTGAAATACCTCAAAAGTATTCAAACTGTTATGTTTTCTGTATGGTTCTTGCCGTTTCATATGTATGCATTTGGACAGTTTGATACGCTATCGCGCAGTTTGATCAGATCAGAGTAATTTTAGATAATTTCAGCTAAGCTCAGTTTTAGCTAAGCTTAGTAAGTAATCAAAACTTTCCACAGTGGATATGGTTTCATATGATGTGTTGTGTTCAACTTGGTATGAATTCTCACAGAAAAGTGTTTATCGTAGTATGTGCAGTATGGTCTGGGTTCGATTAGAAATGCATGTAACAGTTACCAACTGGAGAAAATGAAAAAATAGTACAAGTTTGTCAGTCTAAAAACACGCTTATAAAGGGTGCGAACAGCTATGGCCATGTCGGAATGTTGCCTCCGTTTTATGGAACTTTTACTCACTATTAGAATGCCGTGGCAACCTTAATGCGCTTGAAACTATAACAACTGATGCTTATAGTTTTTGATGGATCGGCCTGAACCACTTTTCCTGGGCAGGCTCAGACATTCTGGGTAGTTAACCCGTAATCACAATTTCTCACGGCCGAAATTGGCGCAGGCCTATATTTCCACCAGAGTATTTAGTTTGTCCATATGTGATATAATTAATTGCTTCTTGAATGTTTTTGCTTTTGCTGGTAAAAGCGGACAGTTTCATAATTATAACAAAAATGCAGATAAAGCTGAAAAGATATATCAGTTTCTTTCATGTGGTTTTGAAAGCTGCAGAACTGTCAAACAAAATGGTCTAGCATTCTAGGACTTGGTAGTTTGTGCAAGTGCATGTACTTCTCTCTAAGTAAAGGTTTCTAACTGTAAAATGGTAGTGTTATTAACCTAATCTTCGAGGTGTGAACATACGTATTTGTTTGAACACGACGTATTTGTTTTCTGAATGACGGTTTTCCTATCACTCAATCTTACTCAACCTACCAAAGTGTCATTTTACTTAGTATATGAATATTGCCTACTTTTACCTTAATAATTCTTTTCTAATTCTGGTTCCGGGAACGGACATTATTATTGTTACTATTATTTCGTGATTAATGATAATGCTACAAATGCGACCAGGCATAGAGGGTGTGCTGATCAAGTTTATGGAAAATAACATTTGTTTGAGTAAATGTTAAATATTACAAGTGCTCCTTGGATGTCGATCTCGCTCTTTAATCGAGATTTAATTATGTCAAGAGAACAAGGCAAAATGCGTGCTTCAAAAGGATGTCAAGGACAGTGACTATGGAAGGTGAATTATTGACAGACATGCGGACGGATGGAAATTATGGCACTCTGCTTTCGGGACGGACACACGTCGAAATGCAACAAGAAAAGTTTACGAAGCACAGTCAATCATAAACACATATTTAATCAATTATGACAAAATATCTTTTAGAAATAGTTATATACACTATAGTGACATCTAATTTATCAAAGATACTTGTGCATTTGTAGCTCCATTACGGCGTGACTAAAAATGATGATTTGGCGCTACTATTATGATGCAATATTTTGCTACTTTTCGTAAATGTGAATGTTAAAAATTATCACTCATATTTAGTATCAAAATGATCGCAAAAAAGAGCAAAAACAGAATTTGTTATTTTTATGCTGAATTTATAAGAATTTAATCAGTAGGATGATTTCTTCTAATTTTACAGTTCTGAAACAAAGGAATAATTATTTTAACTCTTGATTTTTATTACGTGTTTTATCATAGCTTTTGACATGTGTTGATTTCAAATTAAGAGATTGTACATAGTAGCCGTGAATTGTATTGTACAATAAGTAGGTAAAAGCTTCTCACTTTGTTATACAAACATATTAATTGGTACTGAGATGCAAATCCTATTCAATGCGACAGTTTGGCAGCGGAAACCATATTGTTATTATTTGTTTTCGTATTGTGTTTTATTTGTTTTCATATTGTGAGTTGAAATTAGCAACTTGTGTTAATGCTGAAATTGCATTGGTTAATTTTACAATTTTCGTACAAACAATGGGCGTAACAGTTTCTGAGGTTTTCAAAAATGATTTTCTAATAGTTAGTTTTCGGAGTTCCGTACAACAGTTAACACGTTTTATAGTTTGGACTTTGCCAACTATTGTTTTACTTAAGATTAAGGAACATTTGGATATTTACCAATTAGTAACATTTCAAAGTTACATTTGTGTACATGTTTATGAACTTGATTTCAATGTTCTAACGGATCTGGATGTCCAGTATCAACATTTATCCATAATTAGGAACAAACATTCAAGTAAAAGTTTTAAAGTGACATTTGTTTTCATTTTGACGATTCCCCCAAAATACGACAAATAACGACGTTGGACGCTCGTTAAACTACACAATAAGTTATGATTAGTTTAATGTTTTGTCGAACCACGATACATATGCACATTGCAACTTTAAGCAGTAACTTCGTCACAACATGACAGAAAATTGTTGACCTGGACGTTACCCACTCTCACACACACGCGCGCACGCACATACACTGGTGCAATATTTTTCACCAGTAAACTAATCTGATTCTTATTCTGATCCTGAACCATTATGTCGAATAATCATTAATTAAACATAGATAGATAGATAGATAGATAGATAGATAGATAGATAGATAGATAGATAGATAGATAGATAGATAGATAGATAGATAGATAGATAGATAGATAGATAGAAATAATGAATGAATGAATGAATGAATGAATGAATGAATGAATGAATGAATGAATTGTTTCAAACATACAAACATGTAGCGCTTTCTTTTAAAATGAATGAATGATGTGGGAAGTCCTTTTCTTCATAATTCTACTTTTTACGCTTTTTTCGGAAACACATATAAGATTGTCATAGATTTTAATTTCTTAGAAAAAGGTAGCATTTATGGCCCCCGAGGTAGTCGCTTAACGCAATTAGGTAGCTGTTTAGTGCAATCAGTTATGACACAGTTTTGTTTTATGGCCTACAGTAGTCGCCGATTGTAAAGGTATAAAGCAGAGACCTCCATGCTCCTTCAGTTATTTAAATTGAAATAACTTTATGTAAGGACAATATTAGCTAAATAAAATTGATGTCATATGCGAGCAATATACATGTACACGCGTGCCATCCAATGGCTACCGTGAAAATTAAGAATCCTCTGCCTTCGCACTATTCTTACAGTTGGTAATTACATTGGTGTCATCTTGAAGCAATATACATGTACAAGCGTGCCATTCAATGGCTACCGTGAAAATTCAAAACCTACAAATTAAGTTAAAGGAGCTCTCAAGACAATCACACTTCGTACTGTCAAAACATTTTGTAATTACATAGATGTCATCTCTTGAAGCAATAAACATGTACACGCGTGCCATTCAATGGCTTCTGTGAAAATTCAAAACCTACAAATTAAAGGTGCTCAAGACAGTCACACTTCGTACTGTCAAAACATTTGGTAATTACATGGGTGTCATCTTGAAGCAATAAACATGTACACGCGTGACTTTTAATGGCTACCGTCAAAATTCACACCTACAAAATACAAATTAGTTTCACGTGTTCACACCGCCGTTAAGAAAGCAAATACGCATATTCACACCTCGAAGATAAATTTAATCATTATGTCCATTTTTACCGTAATGGCAGAAACTTTTACATTACAAACCATAATACCTCCTGATCAAGTTTGACCAATTGCCAAAGTTGGAATAACTCATAAAACACACTATTCCAAGTTTGATCAGTTGCCCAACTTGGAATGACTAACTGAATATATTATTCCAAGCTTGATCAGTTGCCCAATTCGGAACGACTGATATATTTAATGGCGGACCAAACTATAGACTATAAACTATTTTGGGTTCTTGCGTCTTCTTTCTTGGAATGCATGCAACTGGAAAAATACCAACTTTGAGAGGCAACGTATGTTTAATTCCTAACTGTTTGAATGTAATTAATAAAGTTCAGTGATAACAAACGAAACCATTCAGTATTCCAAGTTTGGTCAGTTGCCCAATTTGGAATGATTTGTGCATGTGATAAATTTAATAACGTAACAAACTATAAACACAACATATAAACTGACATGTTGGGCTTTCGCATAATTGCGTGTCCTTTCTTGGAATACAATAGGAAAGATACCTACTTTGATAAGCCACACGTGTTTATTTCCCTGACTTGTTGCCTTTTATTCATTAAATTCAGTGATAACAATTGAAAACCATTCAAGATTCCAAGTTGGAATGCCTGACTTAATACATCATTCCAAGCTTGATCAGTTGCCCAATTTGGAATGACTGATAAAACACATTATTACAAGTTTGATCACTTGTTCAGTTTGGAATGACTGATATATATGATATATTTAATGGCGGACCAAACTAGAGATACAACGCATGCACTGACATGTTGGTATTTTTGGTTCTTGCGTCTTCTTTCTTGGAATGCAACTGGAAAAATACCAACTTTGATAGGCCACGTATGTTTAATTCCTAACTGTTTGAGTGTAATTAATAAAGTTCAGTGATAACAAACGAAACCATTCCAAGTTTGGTCAGTTGCCCAATTTGGAATTATTTATGCATTATTTATGCATGTGATAAATTTAATAACGAGACAAACTATAAACACATTATATAAACTGACATGTTTGTCTTTCGCATAATTGCGTGTTCTTTCTTGGAATACAACAGGAAAAATACCAACTTTGATAAGCCACACAAGTTTAATTCACTGACTGGTTGCTTTTAATTCATAAATTTCAGTGATAACGATTGAAAACCATTCAGGATTTTAAGTTTGATCAGTTGTCCAATTTGGAATAACTGATTAAACACAATATTCCAAGTTTGATCAGTTGCCCAACTTGGAATGCCTAACTGATTACATCATTCCAAGCTTTATTCCAAGTTTGATCAGTTGTCCAATATGGAATAACTGATTAAACACAATATTCCAAGTTTGATCAGTTGCCCAACTTGGAATGCCTAACTGATTACATCATTCCAAGCTTTATTCCAATTTTGATCAGTTGCCCAATTTGGAATAACAGATTAAACACAATGTTCTAAGTTTGATCAGTTGCCCAACTTGGTATGCCTAACTGAATACAACATTCCAAGCTTTATTCCAAGTTTGATCAGTTGCCCAACTTGGAATGACTAACTGAATATATCATTCCAAGCTTGATCAGTTGCCCAATCTGGATTGACTGATAAAACACATTATTCCAAGTTTGATCACTTGTCCAGTTTGGAATGACTGATATATGTGATATATTTAATTGCGGACCAAACTATAGATACAACATATGCATTGACATGTCGTTATTTTGGGTTCTTGCGTCTTCTTTCTTGGAATGCAACTAGAAAGATACCAACTTTGAGAGGCTACGTATGTTTAATTCCTAACTGTTTGAATGTAACTGATAAATTTCAGTGATAGCAAACGAAACCATTCAGTATTCTAAGTTTGGACAGTTGCCCACTTTGGAATGATTTGTGCATGTGATAAATTTAATAACGAGACAAACTATAAACACATTATATAAACTGACATGTTTGTCTTTCGCATAATTGCGTGTTCTTTCTTGGAATACAACAGGAAAAATACCAACTTTGATAAGCCACACAAGTTTAATTCACTGACTGGTTGCCTTTAATTCATAAATTTCTGTGATAACAATTGAAAACCATTCAGGATTTCAAGTTTGATCAGTTGCCCAATTAGGAATAACTGATTAAACACAATATTCCAAGTTTGATCAGTTGCCCAACTTGGAATGCCCAACAGCATTCCAAGCTTTATTCCAAGTTTGATCAGTTGCCCAACTTGGAATGACTAACTGAATACATTATTCCAAGCTTGATCAATTGCCAAATTTGGAATAACTGATTAAACACAATGTTCTAAGTTTGATCAGTTGCCCAGCTTGGAATGCCTAACTGAATACATCATTCCAAGCGTTATTCCAAGTTTGTTCAGTTGACCAACTTGGAACGACTAACTGAATATATCATTCCAAGCTTGATCAGTTGCCCAATTTGGAATGACTGATAAAACACATTATTCCAAGTTTGATCACTTGTCCAGTTTGGAATGACTGATATATGTGATATATTTAATGGCGGACCAAACTATAGATACAACATATGCATTGACATGTCGTTATTTTGGGTTCTTGCGTCTTCTTTCTTGGAATGCAACTGGAAAGATACCAACTTTGAGAGGAACGTATGTTTAATTCCTAACTATTTGAATGTAACTGATAAATTTCAGTGATAGCAAACGAAACCATTCAGTATTCCAAGTTTGGTCAGTTGCCCAATTTGGCTGATTTGTGCATGTGATAAAATTAATAACGAGACAAACTATAAACACATTATATAAACCGACATGTTTGTTTTTCACATAACTGCGTGTTCTTTCTTGGAATACAACAGGTAAAATACCAACTTTGATAAGCCACACAAGTTTAATTCACTGACTTGTTGCCTTTAATTCATAAATTTCAGTGATAACAATTGAAAACCATTCAGGATTTCAAGTTTGATCAGTTGTCCAATTTGGAATGACTGATTAAACACAATATTCCAAGTTTGATCAGTTGCCCAACTTGGAATGCCTAACTGAATACATCATTCCAAGCTTTATTCCAAGTTTGATCAGTTGCCCAACTTGGAATGACTAACTGAATACATTATTCCAAGCTTGATCAGTTGCCCAATTTGGAATAACTGATTAAACACAATGTTCTAAGTTTGATTAGTTGCCCAACTTGGAATGCCTAACTGAATACATCATTCCAAGCTTTATTCCAAGTTTGATCAGTTGCCCAACTTGGAATGACTAACTGAATATATCATTCCAAGCTTGATCAGTTCCCCAATTTGGATTGACTGATAAAACACATTATTCCAAGTTTGATCACTTGTCCAGTTTGGAATGACTGATATATGTGATATATTTAATGGCGGGCCAAACTATAGATACAACATATGCATTGACATGTCGGTATTTTGGGTTCTTGTGTCTTCTTTCTTGGAATGCAACTGGAAAGATACAAACTTTGAGAGGCAACGTATGTTTAATTCCTAACTGTTTGAATGTAACTGATAAATTTCAGTGATAGCAAACGAAACCATTCAGTATTCCAAGTTTGGTCGGTTGCCAAAGTTGGAATGATTTGTGCATGTGATAAATTTAATAACGAAACAAACTATAAACACATTATATAAACTGACATGTTTGTCTTTCGCATAATTGCGTGTTCTTTCTTGGAATACAACAGGAAAAATACCAACTTTGATAAGCCACACAAGTTTAATTCACTGACTGGTTGCCTTTAATTCATAAACTTCGGTGATAACAATTGAAAACCATTCAGGATTCCAAGTTTGATTAGTTGCCCAATTTCGAATAACTGATTAAACACAATATTCTAAGTTTGATCAGTTGCCCAACTTGGAATGCCTAGCTGAATACATCATTCCAAGCTTTATTCCAAGTTTGATCAGTTGCCCAACTTGGAATGACTAACTGAATACATTATTCCAAGCTTGATCAGTTGCCAAATTTGGAATAACTGATAAAACACATTATTCCAAGTTTGATAACTTGTCCAGTTTGGAATGACTGATGTGATATATTTAATGACTGGCCAAATTATAGGTACAGCACATGCACTGATATGTTGGTCTTTTGGATTCTTGCGTCTTCTTGGAATACAACTGGAAACATAACAACTTTGATAAGCCACGCATGTTTAATTCACAAACTGCTTGAATGTAATTAATAAGTTTCAGTGAAAGCAAACGAAACCATTCAGTATTCCGAGTTAGATCAGTTGCAATAAATCAATTTAAGTGATAACAAACTTAAACTATTCAGGATTCCAAGTTTGATCAATTGCGCAATTTGGAATAACTGATAAATCACAATATTCCAAGTTTGATCAGTTGCCCAATCTGGAATGACTGACAAAACAATATCATTCCAAGTTTGATCAGTTGTTTGATATACGCGATATATACACATGGAAATGCGTTAGGGAACACCTGTAATAATGTGACTACCAACTTTGGACTGTATATATCCTTCTTTGTAAGAATGATGAAGAATGTTTTGACAACTTGACATAATCTTTAGTATCAAAAGGTGTTTCTATGTGAAAATGGTAAGCATAAAAACATAAACTGCGGCGGACAGCGGCCGTCTTTGATTCAGAATTTTTCGCTAGATTTACGGAACGCACTGATATTCTTCGCGATAACTTCATTCTGTGAACTCGCATTGTCATAATTTTTCTGAAGCATCAAGCTGAGAAATTGTTTGTGGATTGGTTTTCATTAATATTTTATTTTTTCTGACCGACTGTCGGCGGTATATCCATACTTTTCCGGGGGTAGGTTTCATGATCACGTTTTGTTCTTTAGCTATACATTTTGCAGGTTGTAAACGTTTGGCCAGATATTGATCGATATTAGATATGATCCTTTAGGAATTTAAACATGCACGTTCTGGTCATAGCGCCATAGCGGAATTATTCTTTAACAACTTTATTTGAAAAAAAAAAAAAAAAATCCAACAATTTTGCTTTCCATAGAAATCAATGCAAACTGCAGATTTTGTATTAGTTGGTTTCGAGATGAAACCTGCATTTTTAGATCCGAATCCGTTTAGTCATTGAGTAGATCAGATGCAACATTCTATTCATGTTTCGCATTCAAAAGTTGAGTTTTGCGGAGTGTAGTAAAAGTGGAGTTTTTCATATATGGCACATTGTGTCCTCCGTTGCACAAGGGCAAAATGTTGTGAATGTCCATAAATTGGCTTTTCGCTAGGCCAAGGTATGAAATACGGGATGTTCCCGTTTCGCCTACTCCCATTTCGCCTATGATTTATCCCATTTCGCCTATTGATGTTTCGCCTACTCCCATTTCGCCTACACCAGAAATGTTCACTATTCCAAGTCGATATGTCATATTTACACGGAAAAGCTTTTGCGACTCTTACAAAACTTTTATAAATTTATTCAATATAATAAGTATGCATTTTGTCAAAATCGCATGTTTAGGTAAAATTCTAATTTTGCTTTTTGAACTTATCACGATGGCAGTTCGATAGTCACTATTAACAAATTCCGGCAACCACCTACCATGATAATTCATACCTAACATTTAAAGATGCTCTATCATATTCGTTAGTGAGTCTGACACAGGTACTAATAGGCGCAGCAGACTGAAAATATCAAAATATCTTAAATAAATGAATCGTGTGATATCATTCGCATAATTAACGCCTTTTTAGCAATTAATTGCCTCTTCGCATTTTTTCGCCTCATTTTGCAAGAAGAGCCTCTTTTCGCAGATCTGCACTGAAGTAAAGTGCAAAAACTAACGCAACACCCTGCAACCTCGAGTTGCATAATGTTAATCCCCACTGGCGCATTCTGGCCATTGTCTCTATCCAGTAGGGAGAAAATCTATATTTTGTTTAATGAAACTAATGATGTCGAGCTGAACGTAATAAGCATATTTGTCTTCGCTGTAAGTTTACATGTAACCGCTCTTCCCTTTACGGGAAACGCTTTTTCAACAATAAGCTTATCTTCTGTGGTTATTCAGGTCGGTTTGTATAGAATTTGAAAACCCCTAAGATAGATTTCCTCGAGACGTGGCTCACTTTATTAGGCCATTAACAGAGGTGTAAAAATTGTATGACCTGTTTATATAAGGGTTGCCTTTCACGGCCTTTAGTGAAATAACGACGCGTGCCTGAGATATTTCTACAAAACATACTGCCCCATCAAAATCAGTGTCGGGTGGAATAATAATAATAATAATAAGAATAAGAATAAGAATAATTGAGTCATACGTGAATAAATAATTTGATTTTTCTTTCTCATGGAATTACTTATCTTTGACTTTGCCTTGGCGCGCTCGAAGTTTTGTCATGGAGCAATTGCATTGACAGATGCGCAAAGAATTTTTTTTCGATTGTCTAGCTGTTTGCATCTTCAATACTATTATTTCGCCACGTTTTAGTAAATCAAACCGAGGTGCGCATACTGAAATTTTCAGAACAAACATGCTTCTTATATTTTATTATGTGCAAAGACATGTTTATTTTAAACCTATCTAGCTGAGTCTCCTGTTCTGTAAAGGATGGGTCGATTTTTATATTGTATATATGTATGTACATGTAGCTGTATATGATATGTCGACATGAGACTTAAATAAACTATAAAACTGCTTCCAATCCTTTATCACGCGTCTATATAATTGATACCGTTAACAACTACTGGATTTGTTTGTTTGATTTTATCGTGTACGCCCAGTCAACAGCTTTGGTCATGTTGGGACGTTAGTTTCCATTTTATGGGACATCTAGTCATGACATGCGTAATGTGCATGTATTATGGCTGGTTTGACTAAAACACTTTTCCCGGCCAGGCAGGTTCAGAATTTAAGCGGTTAAACCCGGTATTCATGTTGTCGGTCAGTAGATTATATAATGTTGCCTGTCGACACAGTTAGCCCATATACCCCTCCCCCCCCCCCCACCACAAAAAAAAAAAAAAAAAAAAAAAAAAAAAAAAAAAAAAGTGGATTTGCTTGGAATTGCATATTTCATAATACAGATATATCTCAATCTGTTTTCATTAAACGACTATTCAAAAAAAAATTCATTCATTCATTCATTCATTCATTCATTCATTCATTCATTCATGAAAGAAAGAAAGAAAGAAAGAAAGAAAGAAAGAAAGAAAGAAAGAAAGAAAGAAAGAAAGAAAGAAAGAAAGAAAGAAAGAAAGAAAGAAAGAAAGAAAGAAAGAAAGCCGTAGCATGAGAAAACCAAAAATCTGGGTTTCCCGACCAGGCCTGACGAAGAGGGCTATTTGAAAAGCTTGAAATTTCGGAAATTGTACTATCTGTTAAGCGAAAACAAAGACGCTGATCAGCTATGCAGTTACTGCACAGCTAATCTGCACCTTTGTTTTTGCCTATGCATGTTGTTTGCTTTCTTATGCAGTGGCTCATTTATCATTAGCATTGTGTGCATATATGCGTTTGTGCGTTATTGAACATTTTTGTTGATCGTTTCGTGTAACGGTCAACATGGAAAAATGAAACTTCAATGGCACGCTATTTAGACATTTTCAATTCTGACACACTAATGCAATCGACGACCTCAACGACTTGGCCAAGATGATCACCAATTTATCAATAAGACAATAAAAGCTACATGTATATTAATCAATCAATAATTGTTTCATGTCGATAAGGCAACTGTCCCCAGGCATTGACATTACCTGTACAGATTAGCCGAAAGATATTCGAATATCGCCGGCCAATATCGGATATTATCAGAACGCTTCCGTAAATTTACCTGAGCTCTAGTAAAAATCTATTGAAATACGAGATAAGTACGGGTTTCAAACGAAAAATAGTCTAGACAATAAAAAATCGAATGGTAATCCATGTAAGTGTATTTAATGGAGGGCCGTACGGAAGACTGGCATTCGTGATAGATATTTTATCCATCTACAATATAAATTAAGCATCGTTATAATAGGTATGAAAGGTGCATGCTTAACTCAACATAAATGTGCACAATCATATCATATCATATCATATCATTTATTTATTTATTTATTGAGTTATTCACCATTATCGTCGTCATCATCATCAGTTTTTTTTATTTACTTTATTTATTAAACGTAATGGAATTCCAAGTTGGTCAATTATTCCAAGTCGGTTAACAACATATTTGACATTAGCCAATCTCAAGATTGACTACTCCAACTTGGAATTCCAAGTTGGAGACATGCAAATCTTAAGATTGACAATATTCCAAGTTAGCTCATAACACACTTTTTCTTCATATCCAAAGAAAGGTCTTGGGGGACCTTTTCCAATAATGCACATTGTTCGTTTTTCGCCTTTTACTCGAAGAATATATCATATCATAAACAATAATGATAAATGTCAGCTGCGGGTCGTATTGAATAACAGTTGAATATTGAACACCTTCTGGAAGGTTTCTATATTACATCCATTAATTAATTGAAAACGAATACCGAGAAAATGGGGCATTCCCAGCATGAAGCTGTCTTTGCTCAATCATTAGTCATCTCGTTATTACAGCCCATTCTTATTACTCGTTATTATTGGATTAAAATTATCATAAAAAATAAAGAAAATTGGAGAAAGTGAATTAATTCGACATGGCTTACCATATACTCTTTGGGGGGTTTTTTAATACAAGAAAGTCACCAGTAGCCAAGATTATAATGTACCAGCTTCAGGTGTCATTCTACCTGACAATCAGATTGTGTCTGGACAATCACATATTTTCCAAGATAAAGCTAAATTACTGGCACTACGATCTGCATTACGATTCCTATTCTGTGGTTAGCGAGTTTCCGGTGTATTAACAAGATGAACAAGTTGTTAGGTTTTCACGCAATTTCGATACTTTTAGGATTGTTTAAATTACGTTTAACGTCACAGTCAGAAACTCTTGACATCTCAGGAGTGATTCCCCTTTATGACTTGTGTCCGTATACTAACTATTGCACACGAAATGCAACTAAGAGGTTAGATGAGGATAACAAGACGCCATGTTGTGACTTTTGCTCATGCACAGACGATTGTTGGGAGCGTGGGAATTGTTGCTTGGATAAACACAATATAGTTTCGAGACAACCCCTAACATCCTGTGTGGATATTACGGGACGCAAAATGTTTCACGGAACACCGAGAAGTCTGCCGCAATATTATGTAATCCAGAGGTGTCCAACGTTGAATGATACTTTGACTGAGAAATGTAGCGGAAACCACCAGTCATCACTCAATGATTTTATGTGGGTTACAGACGTACACACGAACAAAATTTATAATAACAAATACTGTGCTGCGTGTCATGGAGTGGTCAATTTTACACAATGGCATGTCGCCACAGACTGTTTGGTATCCATGGATGGTCAAACGTCCCTAATTGATGCTTTAGACTATGTTATTAATACGTGTACATTATTTAATGTGCCTCTTAACAACGGGGAGGAACAAATCAACCGATGTTTTGTACCAGACTTTAGCTTTTGCAATGAGACAGGTAAATGGCAGATAAATGATCCGGCTCTTGAATCAGCATGTCGTAGCTTTGAACAGCTTTACCATCATGAGGAAAACAGCTTTAATTACTTCTTTCGGAACGTTTATTGTTTTCTTTGTAACTCTGAGCCACACGACCACGAATTTAATGGTATCTGTGATGCGAAAATATCGTCATTTCCGAAAACTCTTGGTTTCACAGCGATTTTAGATTATACGGCGGTTGAAAAAGCCATAGCAACGAGGGCGGATGGTGCACCAGTTTGTCCTAGTGATGAAATCGGGGACCCGTTTCAGGTACTGGTCCTATGTTTAAACTACATTGTCAGATAATATTTTATTTATTTTTTTTTTCTTTTAAAAATGTTCTTTTCAAGATTACCTTTCCCTTACACTTTTAATGGGTCAGTGATGAGAGTGAGTTTCGTTAAACAAATTCGTTATACCACTGCTTTTAGATGACTCCTTTCAAATATGTATGATTCCGACGAATCTAAATTAATTCATGAATGTCAATAAATCGTTAATCTTTCTTTTATTTCAGGCAGTGTGTCTTAAACTGACTTGTCCGATGTTGCATGTCCCCGTCTATGAAAAATGCGAGAAACTGATATCTAGTACAAGTTTTCTTGGAATATCAGTTAATCTCAAGTTGTATCCAGAGCGAGGCGGCACTCTGCTGGCATCAGAAACATCCGAATTTCATGTAGAGCAATTCGCCGAAACTTTCCTTCAGAAACTGCAAAGAAAACTAGGTGTTGTGAAAGGGAAATGTAAGGTTCAAGAAGAGGCTCTATGTGGCACATTCGAGAGCAACGCAGTGCCAGAAACGTTTGCAGTCAATATCAAATATACAACAACTGAGCTTTGTCAAGAAGACTTCATAATTGACAGAGTAGAATGGTTCCTTAGTGATATAGGTGAGACTCAGTTTGACCAAATATTCTTTTCATTTACTGTGGATGCGTTCTCTCCCATTGAATATTATAATTACTGTAAGAGCTCAAGGGACCAATATCACTCTGGAACCATGTCGGGCCTCGAATATTTTGATTTCCAAAGGTTCATCGGTTGCCCATCGGTGTCATTAAATGCTTCACATTATGTTAATCTGATGAAGAAGGCAAGCAAAGCGTCACAAAGAAAACAAGTAAATTATTTATTTAACCTTACAACACAGGGAAGTAACGTGGCTCCGGAAAACGCGACTTTCACGACGCAAGTTTGTTTTGAGTCGTATTCGTCGGTTCTTAGAGTGGCAAATGATGGCGTGCTTTACGATTGTGGAAAAGTTATGTTTCTATTGATGGCAGCGTTGTCATGTTTAGTTTTCACAGTCGCAGTTTAAGATTTTTTACCTGGCATATATAGAGTATAATAAAACTTGAGAATGGCAGATATCATATTTTGTGCAATTGATTCTAACGTTAATCTCCACTACCAAATATGCATCACGGCCAGTAAAATCTTCACTGTTGGAAGCTAAGAGTAATTAAATTGTGCACATTCTGCACTAATGTCGGGGTAAACTTCAAGAAACTTATCTGAAGGAATTATTTTTCTAATCATAACACGTTACAGGCGTATATGTTATAACTTGAATGTTATGCGATAGTTTTAACCAGCCTTCTTAAATTGCACACCGAAGGGTCGGACGTCAGATTATATGATGGTCCCGACATAAAACTATTCATTTTAGTTGGTTGGGGCCGGAGCTACTTGTCTTTTGCTTGGCTCACCGGGGTTCAACTGGTGTTTTTCTTTTGCTCAGGGTTTCAGTAAGTTATTCGTCGCCCAGGGATCTCCACCGTCGGGCAGCTTACTGAATCTGCGAGTCCTCGTTTTTGATTCACTATGGTGGTTATCATGATTTATTTGTCCATGATGATCCATTGACTAATTAGAGATTCACCGTGAGGACCGAACAACAGTAACTAAATGGGATGTTCCCGTTTCGCCCCCTCCCATTTCTCCTACTCCCGTTTCGCCTTTGAGTTGTCCCATTTCACCTACTCCCATTTCGCTTCCACCAGTAATGTTCACTATTCCCGTTTTGCCTACTCATTCAATATTGATGAATAACAGGATAGAATGTTGTAAACATGATATTCATTTAAGTATACAAATACATTTTAAAGTTTACCATAGAAAAGTGAAATACGTATTTTTATATATTTATGTTTTGTTTTTGAAGAAAATGATTATTTAAAGGGCTTATGCAAGCATATAAACATTGCAAAATCATTAATTGTTGATCTAAATTAAATTTATTTTTATTTCAATACTTAAAACAAGTACAATATTTACAAATTTATATTCATTTTAAAACATATAGAATAGAAATAAATGACTATAAGATTGGAAAGGAAAAAAAATGTTTGCTGACAAAAACTGCAGAGCTTTATTGAATGTCCAGAGAAGGCGAAACGGGAGTAGGTGAAATGGGGGTAGGCAAAACGGGAGTAGGCGAAATGGGAGTAGGCGAAATCGACTAAATGTTGTGAACCACTGCCGCGTGAGAAGCTAAGGGTGAGGTTATGCGCTTGTAAAATCGATTTGAGCCTCCCAGTAATTTTAAATTACTATTCGTTCCAAGGAGATACTTCTGTTGTGCTTCTATTTGTTTTATGTTTTAGAGTCGAATTTTTGTGCCGTTAAAATAAGTTTTAACCTTATGTATGATTTCATATTTTTATGTAAGTTTGGGTAACTGAGTGTCCGCCTATAGGGAAATAGCTGCTCACTCGGCTTACTGTATTTTTTTAAGTATGAGTACCTAATAGTCAATTTAGTTTTTCCCATCTCGGTTTTTGGAGTGGGAATGTCTTTCTGGTCGCTTCTTTTCCTGATCGTTGCCTACTTGTACCTTTTTAAATGTTATGCGTGCTTAGTTTTTAACCCAATCATGGTTGATAACTACGCTGCACTCTTTCATTGCACGCCGGTGGATCAGGCGTCAGACACTATGATGGCCCCGACTTAAAGCTATTCATTTTAGTCGGTTGGGATTGGAACTTCTTGCCTGTTGCTTGACCCACCGGGGTTCAACTTTTTTTTTTTTTTTTTTTTTTTTTTTTTTTTTTTTTTTTTTTTTTTTTGCTCCAGATTTTTAGTGATGTTGTTTAGCGCCTAGGGCTCTCCATCGCCAAGAAGCTTATTGTATCTGTGAGTCCTCGTTTTTGATTCATCAAGGACCAAACAACTTACTAAATGTTGGGAACCACTACAGAAGCTGAGGGTGAGGTTAGGTACCCGTAAAACTAGTTAAAGCCCGCCAGTAATTTTATATTACATGTACTGACCGTTCCGATGCGACTTCTGTTGTGACACTAAGCAAATTGTTTTATGTTTTTTCGTTGAGTTTCGTCCTGTTTCCTCCTTATGCACGTTTTCATATTTTTAGTTAAGTTTGGTTTGAGTGACCGCCTATTGGGAAATAGCTGCTTACTCGGCTTACGATATATTTTTAGTAGAAGTACCTGAATGTTAAATTAGTTTTTCCCGCCTCGGTTTTTGGGATGGGAACTTCTTTCTGATTGCGCCATTTCCTGATCATTGCCTACGTTTACCTTCATAATAGAAATATTTACTCCTGTATATGTACAAAGATTTTAGTATTTTCACGACTTATTTCTACTAATTACTGCTAGATTTGTTTCCTAAACCACATTACCTGGATTTTGACTGGACAGTGGGTAATAAAAATTGCACTGCAGATGAACGTAATGTAGATTCTAATACATCGAAACATACTAATCTAAGAATAGATTGAACTGAAATGCAATGAAAATGCCAAAGTAGTCGCCTATTGAGATTTAGCTGCTCACTCGGCATACAATATGTTTTCTTAGTATATTAAAGTACCTAATTGCCAATTTAGTTTATTTCCCACTTTGGTTTTTGGAGCGGGAATTTCTTTCTGATTGCGCCATTTCCTGATCATTGCCCACTAGTACATTTCCATAGAGTAATAATTAATAAATACTCATAATTCACATCTTAAACCCAAATTGGAAATCCAGCCTCTACAGCTTTAAACACCATAGAATTTATTATTAATAATACACATAGAATTTATTAAAATTTATTATTACTAGTAAATTTTACCCGTCTCGACGTAGCAGTAAGATGATTGCGGCGATGAAGACAAATAAGACAAAAACATGACCAACAGAAAAAAACCCATAAATTTGACCATTGACCTCGATGACCTTTGACCCAATTGGACCCATAAATCTTAATCAGGGATCAACCTGTATACACTCACCAAGTTTCATGCAAATCGGACCAAGGACTGCCGAGATACAGAAATTTGACCTTTGACCTCGATGACCTTGACCTTAAAAAGAATGAACCCCTCAAGCTTATATCCGGGGCCGCCCTCAACCTTCCCACCAAGTTTGGTGAAGATCGGCCCAAGGACCTGGGAGAAGTAGGGGAATAAACAGAAAAAAAACACATAAATTTGACCTTTGACCTCGATACTCGATGATCTTTGACCCAATTGGACCCATAAATCTTAATCAGGGATCAACTTGTATACACTCACCAAGTTTCATGCAAATCGGACCAAGGACTGCCGAGATACAGAAATTTGACCTTTGACCTCGATGACCTTGATCTTTAAAAAATGAACCCCTCGAGCTAATATCCGGGGCCGCCCTCAACCTTCCCACCAAGTTTGGTGAAGATCAGTCCAAGGACCTGGGAGAAGTAGGGGAACAAACAGAAAAAAAAACAGCACAAATTTGACCTTTGACCTCGACGACCTTGACCTTTAAAAATGAAGGACCTGGGAGAAGTAGGGGAACAAACAGAAAAAAACATAAATTTGACCTTTGGCCTCGATGACCTTGACCTTTCAAAAAATGAACCCCTCAAGCTAATATCCGGGGCCGCCCTCAACCTTCCCTCCAAGTTTGGTGAAGATCAGCCCAAACAGAAAAAAAAACATAAATTTGACCTTTGACCTCGATACTCGATGACCTTTGACCCAATTAGACCCATAAATCTTAATCAGAGATCAACCTGTATACACTCACCAAGTTTCATGCAAATCGGACCAAGGACTGCCGAGATACAGAAATTTGACCTTTGACCTCGATGACCTTGACCTTTAAAAATGAACCCCTTGAGCTAATATCCGGGGCCGCCCTCAACCTTCCCACCAAGTTTGGTGAAGATCGGCCCAAAGACCTTTGAGAAGTAGGGGAACAAACAGAAAAAAAAAACATAAATTTGACCTTTGACCTCGATGACCTTGACCTTTCAAAACATAAACCCCTCAAGCTAATATCCGGGGCCGCCCTCCACCTTCCCTCCAAGTTTGGTGAAGATCGGCCCAAGGACCTGGGAGGAGTAGGGGAACAAACAAACAGACAAACATTGCTCAAATTATAGTATGATAATACACAAATAATCAAAAAAATAAAGGGAACAACATATATACGGGTATATACAAAGCTTTTGTTCGTATTGCGCGACAATATGGATTTTTAAAACGTCAAATTCTAATAATTTATCATTGTATGTGTTAAGTCTAGTAAACGTAGATCTTTTAGCTACATATGGTCACATTCGTCATTTTCTAACTGTTCCCGACCGCACCTGTCAATATTAATCGGCATTTTATTGATTTAGGGATACAGTGGTTACTTTCCAAATTTGATTATGCTCGAAACCAGCTAATAATTAAAAGAAGCGCAAAAATTCAAATGATTGTCCGTTGTGAAGAATGTGTCGTAGTGTTTCAGAGTTGTGATCAGTCGGTAAGCAATAGAAAGTTTCTACTGTCCATATACCATCTTCCAGAAACTGCCTTTGACAAGATCTCACTTTTCTGAAACATCCCAAGAAAAAATGATTTTGTTACCACTTTACATTCCAAAAGTCTTAAAACTTACGCTTTTTTGTTTAAATCTGTTAACAAATAAAAGTTTATGCGAGAAAATAATTTTGAATGGGGCCTTTTCTATTGTGAAAAATGTCAGCAAGGCCAACTAACATTTAAACGACAAAAATTGAATTCCATGCTTCTATGTTCATGTATACGCCAACCAATTACATTTAAACAACATAGGGGGTACTTGGATCCTACCGGGTGTACAACGCAGCGACATGCAAAACAGCGTCTTCAAACATGAGTTCTAACAATGTCCCAAATGTCAAGAAACTCTGTATTGAATGATTTACCAAATACCAATGATCAATAACTCAGGTATGTCAACTACCATATATACGGACAGTGCTAGTAGCAGTGATATAACTTGCTCAAACGTGAGTTTTTCGCAATAAAATTGTGAGAAACCATATAAGATCAAATAAGGATATGAAATACATTCTATCGCAAAGTGTATCATATCAGCTTTACAATCATATAACTTTTAAAAAATAGATTGTGCATTTTTCCAGAAAATTGTTCCCAAAGATTTTTATGTGAATGGGAGTTGTGAAAATAGACACTGTGATACATTTAAAGACAAAATAGATACAAATGTATATAATCCAAGCTATAATGCTGCTACTAACGTAGAACAGAATATTCAGCAGGTTCTGATATCGAAAAAATGTATGGTTCAACAAAAAGATTATGTAAAATTGACGTTAATGATAAATTTCAATGCACATGTTCTTCAGTTTATGAGTAAATACGACACTGTCAAAAGAGTTTTGAACATGTGGTAAATATTTCTGGTCCTTTCTATAGAGAGACATTGGTTCTAACTATAGTGCTTTCTGGGCATCGGTTAACCAACATTTAAACAACAAAACACTAAGTTACATGCTTCTATGTACATGAGTGTACGTCAACCATCATAGCAATGTCGGTAAGGTGGATCTTCTGGTTCCACCGGATGAAAAGCACGCCAACATTCTATGTCGGTAAGGGGTATCTTCGGATGCTTCCGGGTGTACAACACACCGACATAAAATAACGTTGTTTAGAAGGTCAAGAACAGCATCACAACACAAGACCGTATGAAACAAACATCATTTTGCTAGTGTCGGTAAGTGGTATTTCCGGATACTACCGGGCGTACAACACACTGAATAGGAATGATAAGCCAACGGCAATATAAAGAAGTGGTCAGAATACACAATGACCCATTTGAGCAATGGCTGGTGACTGCTTATCTGTATCTGCCAAGTACTCCAAACACCTCTATTGAGTATTACGTGGAGTGCATGCGCAAATGACGGACATTCAAAAATAATACAAGGTCGGGTTTGAAAAAAATGGTTCATAGGGAAATTTTTAGTAATTTTCATAAATAACTTTAAATTCCTCAGAACAAGTTGATTTGAGTGATGAAATAGAATGGTATGATTTATGCTTGATGTGAAAAATCTGATGGGTGATGACAATGATTAATGAATATGATAATGGTATGAGGCTGTTGGGATTATGGTGATTTAAGGAGCCCTCCTAGGAATGATCCGAGATCAGGGCTGTGCCAAGTCAGGTGGGAGGTTATTCCAGAGCATGGCAGTTCTTGGGAAGAATGACTGTTTGTGAGCATTTATTGTGGAGCGTGGGAAGATATATCTTGACATCAGAGATGGGTGTTTTATTTTGTAAAACATGGTCAGAGATTTCTCTGCGTTTCTTATGGCCAAAATTAAAAAAAATGTTTGTTTGCCATTTCCTACCTACCCAGCAATTTACCCCCCTACCCAAAAAAATTTATGGCCTCAAAATTAGGATTTTTTTTTTTTTTTTTTTTTTTTTTTTTTTTGCTTTGCTTTTTATTTATGCTGACAGTAAAATGCCTTTATTTCATGTTCTATCTCTTGCTCATGCATAAATGATGCTTTCTGTATCTTTTTCTGACACTATTTGACAAAGAAACAATCAGAAAAAGCTTGTACATTTTGTATTCTGGATATTTTAGACAACTTGTTCATTAGCATTTTGCACATGCAAAAAAAAATGCTACCTACCTACCCAACTCTTAAACCTCCCAGTAGGAAGTGGCAAACCAAATATTTTTAAGCTTGGCCTAAGTGTGGGAAGGTTGAGCGGTTACGCTGCTAGATGAACTGAAGATGTATCTTATAGCCCTGTGTTGAATCATTGGAAAATGTCCCTCAGGACTTTTCCACAGTGTTTACTTTGTATATGAAGAAAAGTGTACCCTATGCTTATTACGCGTTATGTCAAACAAGTTGGCTGCTTTTAAAAAAGTCGCCAATATGTTGCGCTTAGAAATATTAGTGTTATTATCTACAATTTATGTAGAATAGGTCAAGGTCATAGCAGGATCATGATTTATACAAACTTTATAGATCTTCATTCCCTGATGCGTTATGCTAAGTTTCAAAATCACAGGCCTTCTGGTTCTGATGAGGATTGCTACAGATTTTGCCATATATGGCCATACCGACCAGCTTGGTAATGTGACCTTTACCATTTTATAAAGACTTTGAACCCCCCTTTCCAAGGATGTTCCACATAACGTTTGGCTTTCAGAGATCTTTGAATATTATTGTCATTGTTATATTGTATATGACCCTGGGACATGGACAGACAGCCCCATGGGCACAAAATATTTTCATAAACAAAATCCATTAGCTCAATCCTAGCACGCTTTCCGCCATTAATGGATTATCCTTTTTCCCATTCAAATGCATGGGTGACCTAAGTTGACCTTGACGTAAAATATATTGGGCTTCAAGATAGCAATGGTTTTCTGACCATTCAAAATAAAACTTTTAAATGGCCTTTTTTTAAATCAAAACAGTAATTTTGGATTATTTTTTAACATCTTTCACAATAATAATGTTAACACATGGAATCAATTGCCATTATGTTCAATTCTTGGAACAGCTGATTTGGTTCCCCACTCATTATTCGCCATCTGTGGACTTGTGGATGAAGACGCGGAAACAATGATGGGTTCGGTCTAATTCCGAAATAATTCGTTCACGATCTTATTTTTTTCTTAGCATGTATCCATTCTCGCGAGATCTGACGGTATCTCATCTAGATCTCTCGCATTTGACGCTTTGAATTATGGGAATCAATTAATAGATTTCTTGAATTTGCTGGACTAGAATGTATTTCTCATTTCGAGCTGTGCATAGGTAAAACACAGGACGTAACAAAAAGACAAAAATAAAATGTATGTAAAATTATATTAATATGATCTACATATAAAATGGATTCCAAAATGGATTCCATGGCGGACATTCCCAGCATGCAACGAGCCAAAGGCGACAGGTCAGTGTTATAGCGCTACCTGTCGGCGACAATGAGCATGTATCATTATGGTTGGTTCCCTACTCGTTTTTCGCCAGGTACTGACTTATGATGATGCGGGAGCAACAGTGGGATCGGTCTAATTGCCGTCATTTCCGGATTGATGTGTGTTTGCATCAACGTATATATATGCGGGCGTTCGTGAACGCCCGCAATTATAGCTTGACCACGAAAAATTGGCGGTGTTATGGTTATATTATTTGTCAACATATAGCTTTTTATAGATCGCCGTTTATCATAGGTGTTTTCCAAACAATTCACCGATTATTTACGGTAATGTATTGACATGTTGTTCTTAATAAAATTAGAGAAAGGAATTGGCTCGGCTGTTTAGTACGTATTTTTGACGTTAAGAGACAACCCGGTTTCGAATCCCATCAAAGACATTTTTATAATATTATAGAGTGCTCTTCTTTATCTTCATTTTTTTCTTTCTTGATCTTTATCGGTGTTATATTTTCTGATATTTTATATAATTTATTCTCCTTGCAGATCATATCATATTTTTATGGTACTAAACAAAGTATATTTGAATTTCCAAGTATATCTTTTACGGGCATAGAAACTATAGTAGGTATCCATATTAATGCTTATTTGCACCGCATTGTCTGCATCTTTTAGGTTATTTCATGACATATCACACATTAAATCATAGTTTCAACTTATGATGACAGGCCGTCACACCTTCGTCTGCGGAAACAGTCTCCTCGTCGGTTAATGTCGCGTCACCAGAACAATCGTCACCCACCGTCAGCGTATCTGCCGTACGTGAGCCAAACAACGACTGATTTTACATTGCAAAAAAAAAAATCTATATTATCATGTAAAACACGAACTGCATGAAAGTATGAGTGATGATTAGGGAATGGCGTGAAAAAAAAAATAAAAAATAAAAAAGAAAATAAAAAATGGAAAAACTCTCAGAAAAATATCTAAATGGATTCGAACCCGCGATGGTCGGATCCTACGTCCTGCGGTCTAACCATTACACCAAATTCAGTTCTAATGCAGACGTTCAAATGATATGAGAGTATTTGTTAAATACCACGCTTCACGAATTCCGATAAACCGATCAATAGTTGTCTAAATACTCGCATAGGATTCCGTATACGTCATCAAATTTATAAATACACATCGATAACCAAAATATTTACCAAACACCCGGCCATATTATGATGGTCAAGCTATAATAGGTTTAATAGTTTATTAATATTGTGGTTACGCGCTCAGTCGCGCAACCAACAAAGCATTAAATAACAAGAAATATCTTTAAAAAAGATAAACGACGAAGGGAAGACGATGATTTTCCTAAATTGTGTATTGAAAAATGGGTCTAAAAACATTTATATTTCATCAACAACACGTACAATGTAATTTAAGTCTAAAACCTTGCCTCTAATGGTTTTTCGCAGAAAATTATTGTATGGATGACGATAGGGTTTATTTTGCTGCCAATTTCTTGGCCTTAGTTTGCCCTAAAAGGACATGCAGACATTTTGAAAATCGGTAAGCAAATCAATTTTTTATGCCCAAAATGAAATTAAAAAAGGAATTTTGCATTGGCAAGGGAGATAATCGATGATAATGAAAAAGTATATTTCTTTCAAACAAAAATACCTGATCAACACGATTTCTTCTCACGTATGTCATTTGTGTAATTTTTATAATGATCGATTATTATAAATGTTCAATTGAGTCAAAAGAATATTTAATCTATCATATCAAGTAGCTTACGAGTCAGAGCTATGAGTTATACCGCCTGAAATTGCTCTGGTTGGTTGGTTTTCTGCAAGGCAATGGAAACTTTATCTAAACATTAACACCAGCTGGATGTATTACACGTAGAAGAGTAAAACAAGTGGTAAACAAGCAGTGATTTTACATTTTGAATGTCTAAGAATTGCAGTGAAAAGAATAAGCTATTTAAAACAAAAATATTGCACATGAGATACACACTATTTCAAACAAAACTTTAATAATTATCCACCTTATCTGGATCATTGCCCTGGGTAAAACTTGAATTGTATACTAGTTTTGAATATGAGCTTTTCGTCATGTAACTGAATTCACATTTATTTATGTTTCCTCATGAAAACTACATGTCTTTCACAAGCTATCTCATTTATGATGTCAATATTTCTCTAAAATAAAGCAAAACTGACACATTTATTTACATATTAATCACGTTAATTAATCCAAGCTCTCGAAAATTCATACAATATAAAATGATGCTTATCTGATTCTCTGCAGTGAAGTAAAGGCATGTTTTCAGTAATAGAAAAAAAAATAAATAAATAGCTAGCCAGTTAAGATTTTGCGTAATCAAGACGATTTCGCATTTCAGTACTACCTGATTTCGCATTTTAGAACTAACTACACGATTATCATATCAATAGTAAATTATTCCTTCCCTTTTTTTGATTGGTCGAAAATTGACCAGAGTCAAGAAAAGGCTTGTCAGACGATTACCATTCGATTCTACTGTGCCTTCAAGCGCCTACATGTCAAGTTGAAAATATTTTTGTTGTAATTGACAACGAAAGAAGAAATCGAAATGTTTGATCTAGTTAATAAGGGAGGAAACGCATCTATTGTCCTTGCAACATCAAATGACCAAAAGCATTCACCAGAATGCATGACAGATGGGTAATTGCAGGATAATGATACTTGCTACTGCTGGTTGGTTGGTTGTAGCTAAGCCCTAATTGGCCGTAGTGTTCTCTCGGTGAAGTGACTCTCTGTATTTTCTCTAAGTATAACCATCACACAAGTAATCCTGTGTAGGTGGTGCGCTAATGTCTTGTTGAGATAGAAGTAAAGTCTATTTTCCAATCAATGCCACTCTTCGAATGTTATTTAACCAGAGCCCCTTTTATCTGAAATTGTCAAACAATCCACAGTAACCACTTGTAATTGTATCAGCCTACTAACTAAGACACCCATTTGCAGCTCACTATGCAGAGTTCAATTCCGAAAGCTCCTTGTATAAACACTGAACACTGGTGTTGACTCAGGCTTAAAATGTACCTTAACATATTCAGTCCCAAGGTAGGAAGTAGTTTTTATCACACTTGATTTAAAGTTAGAATGCAGAAAACAACAAACATCACAAGGAGATGAACATCACAATATTTGCTCTTTATCACAGATCAATGCTTATAGCATTGCTTATATAAAAACATGTGAAAAACCTTTTGACTAGACTTATATTGAGAAATACTAAACAATAAATTGTTGATATTTGCCATGCATACAATGTATTCAAGCACACAAACATTAACTATGAAACCCTTAAAATGAAGAGGTGTGATGACTGATGGAAGATACATACATATTTCTTTTTACTTTTTTTTCTTTCATTATTATTTTTTTCATTAAATGCATGACCATGAGACTATGATTAATGTTGATGGAAGCTAAAATCTATAATTCATTTTGAATGACAGCACATACTTATATTATCAATTATTGAAATGCTCAGACATGCCTTAAACAGCATTTCCAAAGTCAGTCAAGCAACAAAATTCACAGGCACCCCCCCCAAAAAAAAACAGCCACCATGACAATGAAATATTTGGCTATTTCACTCAATTATAAAATACCCCATAGCGGATGGTGCTCCTTTATCAACAGTGATAATTCAAAAAAAAAAAAAAAGAATAAAAAAAAAATAAAAATAAAAAAAAAAAAGAATAATAATAATAAACAGTAATGATTAATGTGTAGGAGCTGGTGGCAGTTTATGAATTACAATTAATGAATTAAGTATCCAACCATACACACATAAAGTAAGATTCAGTATAATACATTACAGGGAATGAGGAGGGGCTGGGCGAGGGGGAGGGGGGGTGGCATGGCCGGGGGGGGGGGGGGAGGGGGGGGGGGGCAGAGGAATATGTGAGAAGCACTATTTTTTGAGAAACCTCTTTGTGCTTGTGATGTAATCACTAAGCAACATTAAGAGTGATTATTACTGCAGGGGGGGGGGGTGTGGTTGGGTCAGGGCTATCAAGTGGATGTGGGTGTCCTCGGCTTTGCAGGGTCGTTTAGGAGGGTTTCGCAAACGGGGCTTTCAGGGGGGTGGGATACTGAGGTGTCTGGGGCTCTGCACTCAGCTGGGTGGCGGACTTCTTGGGTGGTAAGTCGGCGGGTGGTTGTCGGTGGCGAGGCTGCGGGTCCGGTGGAGGTTGCGTCAGGGGTCCCCCGGGGTACGGTGTTGGGACCAATGGTGTTAATGATATACGTTGATTACATCGCTGAAAACATGGGCTCTGGCGTTCGCCTTTTCACGGATGATTGTGTTGTGTACCGTCAAATCGTTTGTAAGCTGTGAACCAGCAATTAATGTAGATATGGTCAATCCACAGGGCAGACATGCTGATTACACCACTTATCCACACAACGGTCATGCCGATAAGTGGCGTTATCTGCAAGACAGTTGTGTTGATTGCCTGTCCGATAGGTATGATGGTACCTTCAAAATTCAGTGTAGTTAATGTTTAGATATAAAGTACAGCTCTCTCAAAAATCTCAGGTTCAAAACAGTTCTTGCACATATGCAGTGACATATGCTGTACCAGTGATCTATAATACAAGTGATTGGAGTCTAGCCCTATTTAATAGAATATGACTGTCTTGTCACCTGGACTGGGCTGGACAGGTATTCTAATAATTGACTATGCAATTAAATAAGGCAAAATATTCCAAACACTGCCTGTGTTTTACAAAATACTCTTACAAGCATACTGAACATAACTTAAAAAGAAATATACCATTCTAAAGATAAACTGCCCCAGTGTTGTTTTATGTAAAATTCAAATATATTGAGTGAATACTTTTATATAAAAAGGCTGTTACAAAAGAGGTAAAAAACTTCTTCTGGAAGAAAACAATTTTTTCTTCATTTTTTATACAGATGGCTTAGGGGTATTTTTTGGTGTATATATTCAAACTTGACATAAAACAACAGCCCAATATGTGTTCAAACAGATGACACCACTATAAACACATATTTTCTTACTTATTCTCCGTGTAAATACCTATTGGACATATTCTAAAACCTGGCCTGACTCCAAGTCACGCATAAATTGGAACATGATAATAGCAGTACTGAAGTTTCATATCCCTGTAAATCTACTGTCCCGGGCTGTACCAATACAGATTTGAGAAATTGACCATTTTCATTTGTAAAGATAGGTATCTTCATTAGAATTGCTGAGGTATGATTTTCAGCCAGATGAAAAGTCCCTTCTAAATTTGGTATAGTAGTAAACAAAGCTCAAATTAAAATTATCAAGTGTTGCCAGAACAGCCTGAGTTTCAGCAATTTGTAGAGCTGGATATCCCCAAAGCACCCGTGATACTTGAAATTATCTATCCAGCCTGCCGTTGTTTGTTTTTGAGTTAAATTTAATCTTAGGGACTATATTGTATTAAGAATTTCCTTTTCTTCATTGTTGAAAAAATGTGTGCTCGAATATAAATGCTTGGGGACTTTTACAAAATGCAATTTTCATACCATTGAAAGTGCAATCATCTATTTCAACTGGGGTTTAAAATTTCTCAAAACACTTCACACAGAAAAAGAAAATGTGAGAGACATAAGTAATTTCTGTACATTTCGGTGTGATTACAATCATTGACTTCAATTATACTTGAATTCATTGTCTCTTATGGTCAATGGGAGGCTAATCTATGCCTGCTGTATAGTTTCCCTTGGATTTGTTTCAAATTTTGGTTCTGAAATACAAGTACTGCTTTTTAAAGCATAGTTCAGCATTCAGAAAGCAAATTTAAGCAATAAATATTTAGTTTCATGTCAGAACTTAAACTCCTAAGTCTTTGAATGCAAATTTCTCTTCGGTAAATAAAATCATATTACACATTGTTTATAGATCTCTTCCGCAGGCCACTGTCATTGAATCATCAATGTTCACCAGGGTAAGAAGTGTCCGTGCGGCGTGGTGCAGTAGATAAGTCACTCGCCTTGTAAACCAGGGGTCGCAGGTTCCGATCCCGGGCTTCTCCTAAAACAACACATACAACCTCCTACTCGGTTGAGCCTTTGGGTGCTCCCAGGACAACATAACCAACAAAAAAAAAAAAAAAAAAACCTAATAGTACTGGTCTCGCCCAGGAAAAAAATATATAGGATAGGACAACTCAGCCCAAAGACAACTCAGCCGTGAACAAGAAGCATTATCAGCACGACCATGGTGCGGATAGCCAGTATCATTTTTACTGATGATATAAGATCATATAATCATTAAATGATTTTCTCTTATAAAAAACATAGAATCATAACTAATAAACAATTTATTTCAAATCAACTTCAATAACACATATGTAGTAGACCAGGCTCTGTATGGGCGTTTGACAAAATGCTGAGTGGTCAACGTTGACTTCGCGTTGTATTGTATGTTTCTCAGATAAGCCTCTCCTTCAGACTCTGACAAACGGGCAGACGAACGTATGGATGGACGGACAGGCAGCCTTGAAAGATAGGCAGACTTGCAGGGTTTGTTTTACGAACCTGGTTCGTATCTCTGGATGTGGATGGGATGTGGGGGGGGAGGGGGGGGGGGATGGTCAAGAGATCTATAAACTATTTCAAGATGTTCTTAATAATTGTTGGCTGACTAGGCCAGTTCTAGTGTCGGTTGCAAGAAGAGCATGTCAGTGTCATGGAATCTGGTGATGGCCCATTGGTCCTTGCTTTGCATTCTCTGAGTTTTCTTTCAGCTTCACCGTTAGAGAGATGCTCGTTTGTTGATGAGACCATACCACTGATCGCTCCTGTGCAATCTGTTCCCAAGACCCCATTGGTATGTCGAAATCCTTCAGAGAGGCTTTTGGGGTTTCTTAGTAGTGTTTCTTTTGGCCACCTTGATAGCACTTTTCCTCCTCTAGTTCTCCATAGAAACCTTTCTTTGGAAGTCGCTCATCAGGCATTCTTACAACATGGCCAGTTCATCTTAGCTGTGATCGCTTTAAGACAGTATGCATGCTTTGCATCCCTGGTGCCTTCAGAACCTCTGTGTCTGGTATTTTTTCTTGCCACTTGATTTTTAACAGCTTTCTCAAACAGCTTAAGTGTAAATGGTGAAGTCTCTTTGCATGACGTTGTCAAAATAGTAGCTACAAAGCTGATTAGAGTCTTTGTTTTCGCTGTACGAATAGTACATGATTCCTTTTCTTCCTAAATCCGAAATTTCAAGTTTCTAGCCATCTTCTGTAGCTGTACAGGCCGGTTTCTGTCGGACCTGGTTGTCTTGCCACTTGATTTTTAACAGCTTTCTCAAACAGCTTAAGTGGAAATGGTGAAGTCTCTTTGCATGACGTTGTCAAAATAGTAGCTACAAAGCTGATCAGAGTCTTTGTTTTCGCTGTACGAATAGTACATGATTCCTCTTCTTCCTAAATCCGAAATTTCAAGTTTCTAGCCATCTTCTGTAGCTGTACAGGCCGGATTGTGTTGGACCTGGTTGGAAACCCCGAAGACCGGTTTTCTCATGTTGTGGCTCTAATAAAGTCAAATCAAAACACTGGCAATTATTGTGGCATTAATGCATGTTCAATATTTCATTACGAAAACTTGCCCATGCAAAAAAAAAAACATTTTTTAAGCTTTAAAAATTGAAAATTTTCAGCTGAAAAATTTTGATATTTTTTCTTATTTTTGCTCAAAACATAGATTGTGGGTACATGTTAGAACCGCCTCGCCAAGGCGGTTCTAACGAGTACCCACAATCTATGTTTTGGAGCAAAAATAAGAAAAATAGGTATACCCCTGCATACCAAAATTTTGCTTTATGAAAGTGGGGTTTAAGGGGGTATATATTACATGGACATGTTTTCCTGATGTCTTCATTTCAGGAGGGAGGACACCTTCTGGGTAACAACTGGTCTGTTTCCTCAGGAGTTTATCTTGAGCCTTGGCTCGACAATGAAACTAAACAGAATAGATATATCATCATACAACAGTAAGTTTAGGTCTTAGCATGATTGGAATAAACTGGATTATATATGAGCCGCGTCATGAGAAAACCGGATTTTTGCCTATACAAAAACAAAGGCGCAGATCAGCTGTGCAGTAACTGCACAGCTGATCAGCGCCTTTGCTTTCAATACTTGGATAGTACAATTCCTCCTCTACTTATACCCAAAATTTCCAAGATTCTAGCTTTCTTCTGTAGCTGTACAGGCCGGTTTGTGTCGGACCTGTTCGGAAACCACATTGTTGGTTTTCCCACGAGACGGCTCATATGTTGTCTTGTTTATGACTTAAACATCTAGTCGAATAAATAGATACAAGTAGAAACCTCATCCGCATAGGGGCAAAGGCACTTGCCTGTAAACCAGTCAGTAGTGATGGGTTTTATCTCGAACTGGTAGAGCCTCCATCATGATGGTGGTGAGACATTATGTCCCAAAACACAATGTTTTAGTTCATTCATGTATTATGTGTTGATATTTATGATTTAGGAATAATATTCTCCCTTTTTCAAGTTTTTGGCTATTTGCCTTCCTCGCCGAATCCTGGGGAAAAGAACATTTTGATTTCTACGGATAGGTGGCATCCATTTTTGAAATTTCATAAGCATTTTAATTGTAGACAGGGCTCAAAATGGATGTCACTTATTTGGCAGAGCTGTTGAAATTAAAATGTTATTCTTCCTGAAGAAGGCGAATGGACGAAAAATTTGAATAAGAGTGAAAATTATTCTAAGAGTTTATCATCTATTCCCTTTGGAATTCTCATTTGAAAACAGTTATATAATTTAGGTTTTGCAGCAAAATCTTTAAAGTAAATGCATATACATTATCATATGTTTAATAAATTTCTGAAAACATCCACATTTAATAGAAAGTTCATGCTATAACATATAGACTGAATTGATTTTTTTTATTTCAGTTGAGAGACTAAGAATAGAGAAGAGCAACTCCATAGAACCAACCAATTTTGAGCCACTTAGTGACAGAGGTATTATACTTCATTATTAAAATAAAAGTTACATGTAGTAAGTTTTATGTTGTAGATTTCTTTGACTGTTTATTTCCTTAACAAATATGATAATAATTTTATATACATTTAGTCATATAATTTGAGATGTGTCCTGAGAAACCATTTTTTGGTCACAGATTAGCTGTACAGCTGATCAGCACCTTTGTTTTTGCTACATACATGTAGATAGTACAATTCGACATTGTTGCACGAAGGCATATGTGATGTCAGGTGAAATGAAGCAGAAATCAACCTATTTAGCATTTCTAAAAACAGTTTCTTTGCATAGAAAATGTTTAAAATAAAAAGATTATAGCATGGCCCCTTAGTATCAATCCTCTCAGGCTTAAAATAATGGGGGCTCGGATTTATACTACAGGTAATAAATAAAATGCATGTGATAATCTCTAATTATTACAATTGTTCCCGTCTTTCAATATACAGAAAATGATACATGCACATGGCACTAAGCTTGTGGACTTATATAGTGGGAGAATGTCAAAGTTAACAACACTGAACTTTAAAGGAGCAAATAAATTGAAATATTCATGGCTTAAGCTCATATAGAGAAATGAAAAGGTAGAAGTTAAATTTAGGATCTAATTCAATCAACATCACCAAAGTCCAACCCTAAAATCTCAGGTGGAAAAAGAAAATTTGGTACTTATACATATTGTCATTGTGAGCAGCTGTTTCCCTAAAGGTGGCCACTCAGTTACCCAATCTTAACTAAATATATTTGTATGCACATAAAAGGTGCAAACATCACAGAAATCAACAAAGACATTAAACAAATAGAACCACAGCAGTAGTACCACCTTAGAATGTTCACAATTTTCAGTTTATGAGCCACTGCGTAAGAAAACTAACACTATGCATAGGGGAAAACAAAGGCACAGATCAGCTGTGCAGTAACTGCACAGCTGATAGGCGTCTTTGTTATCACTGCATAAATAGTGCAATCCCTCTTCTTCTTAAATCAGGAACTTCAAACTTCCAGCCTGCTTCTGTGACTGTACAGGCTAGTTTGTGTCGGACCTGGTCAGAAACCAAAATTTTTGGTTTTACCATGCAAAGGCTCTTTATAATATTGCTGCAAATATATGATGAGGCTTCTGTATACTTACTTACCATTTCAGAACTAACACAAACAGATGGCCAGCTACAGATTGAAGAAATTGACATGAGACCAAACACAGAAGCACAACATTTAAGATTTGTTATAGAATCTGGTTACGACCATTTTGTGTCTGTTCATAAACTTCATGTAGATGGACATGCTGTACATGGAGCATAATAGAGTCACATTTGACTATATTGTAAAAAAATCAGATAATTCAGACACACAGAAAATTTGCTGTTAAAGCTCCAAAATTTAAGAAATATACATTTTTGAAGAGTAATGCTCCATCAGAAGTTTGATATGGGTCTATTTAGTGTTGATATGAGAGTGTACTATACAGAAATGTTCCATACTTGATCCTCCGTTGTTAGGATGAAATCTACTACAGCAAATTGTTTGCTGTAAGGTATGGAATGTAGTACACCTTGGTAGCTGAGGAGATATATGACATGAGCTGCATCATTATGTGTATGTAACATCTAAGGCTTACATATTCATACTTAATATGAGTCATGTCATGAGAAAACCATACTTAATATGAGCCATGTCATGAGAAAACCAACAATGTGGTTCCCGATCAGGTCTGACTCAGAGCTGTACAAGCTCAGAAGATGGCTAGAAACTTGAAATTTCAGAGTAAGGAAGAAGAGGAATCGTACTATCTGTCTTGCAAAAACAAAGGCACTGATCAGCTTTGCAGTTACTGCAAAGCTGATCTGTGCCTTTGTTTTCGCATATGCAAAATGCTGGTTTTCTCATGATGCGGCTCATATATATGCTTTTTCTAGGCTAAGAATCAGATGTGTCTGAATTATTTACTATGTACAGCCTAAGATCACAATGGTAATGTGATGTATGTAAATGTTCAATACTTATATTAAAATTTCCGTCCAACAAGTTTTATGTTTTGTAATTTTGTTCTTTTAAACCTATGGTATTTATTAAAGTGTTGTAGTTTAAAAAGCGCCAAACTAACAATTTCTGGTAAGTAGGTTTCGTTTTGGAGCTTTTGAGTAGGCATGCATGACTGACACAAAGCAAGCATGTTTGTTTTAGTTATGTCCCTTTGCAGGTTTACACTAGTCTTCTAATATCTGAAGAGTTCAATTTTTTCATATTTTTTCCAGGGAATTAGTTTCTGGAATATCAATCTTTAAAAAAATCTATCAAGTCAAAATTAAGCATGTAACAATTCTGAAATTTCACTACATAATCTAGTAATATATCAGCTGACCCAGTTATGAGCCTGTAGCTGCTATACCTTCCAAGATAAAGCACAGAAATTCCAGTGCCAAAATGTCAAAATAACGGTTTCTCCATGTTCTGTCAGCTGATAAAATGTTAATGAGATAAATACCCATTGTACCTTCCAAAATTATGGCAAACCATTTTACTATTTTCAGATATCTGGAATAGTTGAATAGATATCTTAATCAGGATATAACATATATTTAGCATTTTAGATATCTCATATCCAAACTAAGATATCTCTTTCATCTGGTGTGCTAAATAAGATATTTTGTTTCAACAAATAAGATGTCTTATTTAGATATATCTTATTTGATAATTTAGATATCTGATATCAAAATGTAGACATCTAATACAATAAGAATAGTAATAATTAGATATTCTGACATAGCAAATTAGATATCTGTATTAGTAATAGAGATATCTGATTTATAAAAGTAAATAAGATATCATTTAATAAATTTGATGTCTTTATCAGGAAATTAGATTTCTTAATTAGTTTATAAGGTATCTGTATTATTTTATAAGATATCTTAATATAATGCACAAGATATCTGTTTTGACAAAGTACAAGGGGCAATTAGAATTAAAGTTCCTACACTCAGGCCATAACTTTCTAATGGTGACAGGTACCACAATGATTTGAGCCGCAAGGTGAGAAAACCAGTCTTTGGGGTTTCCGACCAGGTCTGACACAAACCGGGCTGTACAAGCATATAAGATAGCTAGAAGCTTGCAATTTCGGATTTAGGAAGAAGAGAAATTGTACTAATCGAGTAGCGAAAACAAAGGCGCTGATCAGCTGTGCAATTACTGCACAGCTGATCTGTGCCTTTGTTTTCGCATAGGCAAAAATCCAGTTTTTTCAAAAGTGCTTGTCATGCAAAATACATGTGAGGTATTGTTCTAGAATACATGTATGCCAAACCGAGCGAACTGGGCATCCCACAAGCAGCTGTGTAAAGCTATCAGATCACAGTCGCCTATCAAAAGAGATCGAACTTGGACGAATGACAATCAGACTTGGCCTCCGCCGACGCGATCTGCTCTAGTGTTCGGCAAACCATTCCATACATGATAGAGATACAGAGATAGCAAAACAGTGAATGCGGGTTCAGCTGTCTATTCGATTTCAACAGCCCACGGTTCAGCTCACCATGATCAAAACTTGATATACGCTAGACAACGCAGAGAAACGGAATAAACAAACGTAACCGGCCACGATTGCCGCGGACGCCCAAATTTGCAACGGCAGAAATGAAAAACAGGGAACCGTGATTAAACGGTCGTCTGATTGCAACAAACCGTTCAACAGTAGTTTAACGGGTAGCCATAAAATAATCTGACATGCTTCGTTCGTAGCAGACCTTGGCAGAATGAAGAAACATGTCAGGCATTGTTCAGAATGCAACTGACCTCGCCAGAATCCGACAGGCCGTAGAAGACGTCCTACTTCTTTTTGTTTTATGTCTTGGTGTTTAAATTTTTTTGTGCTGTTGGCGCCTTATGTATGTTTTCATATTTTTAGTTAAGTTAAGGTAACTGAGTGGCCACCTATTGGGAAAATAGCTGCTCATTCGGCTTACGATATGTTTCATGGTATAAGTACCTGATTGTTAGTTTGGTTTTTTCCCACCTCGGTTTTTGGAGTGGGAATCTTTTTCTGATTGCGCCTTTTCCTGATCTTTGCCTACTTGTACCTTCTCGTAATATAACGTGTTAATAATCGTGATAGATCCTGCAGTTTAGCTCTACGATGCCGCATGTCCGCCAGACTTCCGCTATCGTCTGGTGTTTGGCGGGCCCAGCCCCGCCATCTCCGCCAAGGCGAATTGTTCCTCAACTTCTAAGGCCTCAGTGAAGACCAAAGTAAAAGGTCCAAGAATTGATACAATCAAATTTGAAATCCCAAGCTAAACAACAGGTGGAAAGAAACCACTAGTGGTTGGCACACCCTTGGTTTCAGAGACTCGGAGTAGTTAAGCCATGGAAATTCAATCGGAATTACTAAACGTATTAAATGTGCCCATGCTATATACAGATTTTTCCTAAGTTGTGAATTTATAATTTTAAGTAGAAAAAATTGGATATTTTTAATATTTTAGCCCAGAACATACATTGTGGGTACACGATTTAACTGCCTCAGCGAGGCGGTTCTAACGAGTTCCACCGTGAATGTATGTTCGGATCAAAAATAAGAAAATTAGGTATACCCCTGCAAACCCCAGTTTTTATATATAAAATTGTGGTTTAAGGGGATATATATTGCATGGACATGTTTTCCTGATGTACAGTCTGACGAGAAGGCAGAACCAGACAAGACAGCTAATCTAAATCGAATATCCTAACCAGACATCGAATCGCCAAATAAAATTCCAAAAGTGCTTGACATGGTAAATACATGTGAGGTATTGTTTTAAAATACACGTATGCCAAGCAACGGACTGGGCATCCCACAAGCAGCTGTGTAAAGCTATCAGATCACAGTCGCCTATCAAATCGTCGCTGAAACGACAATCAGACTTGGCCTCCGCCGACGCGATCTGCTCTAGTGTTCGGCAAACCATTCCATACATGATAGAGATACAGAGATAGCAAAACAGTGAATGCGGATTCAGCTGTCTCTTCGTTTTCAACAGCCCACGGTTTAGCTCACCGTGATCAAAACTTGATATACGCTAGACAACGCAGAGAAACGGAATAAACAAACGTAACCGGCCACGTCTGCCGCGGTAGCCATAAAGTAATCTGGCATGCTCCGTCCGTAGCAAAAGGCTTGACAGAACGAAGAAACATGTCATGCCTTTTTCAGAATGCAAGTGACCTCGCCAGAATCCGACAGGCCGTAATATAACGTGCTAATAACCGTGATAGATCATTGGACAACTGTTCAGCGCCCTAGCTACAAATTCCGGGGCACACCGGCCTACCTCTACCGCAACTCAAGACGGATCCCGTGACACACTGTTAACCCATATTTGACGAATGGATTCTCCCATCATTATTGATTGGGTGGGTCTACTTTCATTTTTAGGAGTGATTTTTATTTTTTATCTCATTTTTTCTGATGAAATTTCACTGTGCAAACAGAATAGCCACAGATGGGACGCCGTGTTCTGCGGGCTATGTTGTTTGCCTATGTCCCACAAAAGGACGTCAGGCTAAAATGTACAGAGAAATAAATGACCAAAGTTCCACATAACAGCGTACTACGATTCAGGTAAACGGTGATGCCACAGTCAACATAGCCGAACGTACTGATCGTGGCAGTAGGCTAATACCCGTTGCGAAAACTGAAAGCGGTCCACGGTAGTCTAACTGTAATCCAGTGTATACCCCGGCAAGCTACTGGTCTTCTACGTGCCGGTTTTATTACGAACGTTTCGCAAGTAAGTAAGTAAGTAAATTCTTTATTTAAAGAGGGTGACCCAATTGGTAAGAACCAATCTTCCTTGGGGCCCTCTAAAACAAGTTAACATATATACAACAACATAACATATGTGCGAAAACAATATCAAGAATTACAATAATTTAAGAAAGTTAGATAGTTGCAGAGACATGTTAACGACGAGACACCAATCATATTTGCATTTTACAAACAAAAATCATGAAAAAAGACTATAAAAGACATACAATTTAACAGCGTCTCATATATGTACGTTTTGTTGCGTTGAGTTACATTCTTCTACGGTTATCAGCTTTTGGTTACCTTTCCGGGATAGAACCAGCACTAGGAGGTTGTTTTTTTTCCGGCGAACACCCTAAGGCTCAAACCGAGGTTTGCTTTTCACAGTACCTTTCATGGGTAAATCAAAAACCATCATTAGGTTGCTTTTGTATTTAGTTGGACATCGTTCCTGGGTCCACCTTACCTAGTACTTGGATACGGCCCAGGACTTTGAATGTCAGGTTCTTTCAACAAACCTAAATTACCATGACCATTATGGCACGTCCAGTTGACGTTACAAGTGTGACGACAGTGGTACGAGTCGAGGCGATACGGCCGTAACGTCGCGCATTTCTTTTTTTTTAAATCCAAAGTTCCGTCCTTTTCCAGTCGCACAAAAGCCCATTTTTCTAGACGCAAATTGAAAATCAATGAATAGCACGAACAAAGCCTATTTATGGAATAGCTTTGCTTATTCAGCAGACCCAACCTCTGAACAAAAAGATGTTGAAGTAGGACGTCTTCAAGACAACACGCAGATAATATTTCATCCCAGTTCGGAGTTTCTGCGTACGGTCGCACACAATCTACACACACTACTGGATTTCTGCGCATGCGACTCCACTACTGGATTTCTGCGTATGTGGCTAAAGGTTCAGGTGTGCATACACAGAAACTCCAGACATCTCAATGTGCGCATATACGCACAATATTAAATAGAGACATGGCCTAGAACATGCACAGACTGCGATTAGTTGAGAATTGTGTGGTAATATACCGCAAAATCGTGTTCCATATGATGGGGCAGGAGCCTAGCTCAAATGCCCAAATACGCTTGGGTTACTGTCACAGTGCCAACACTTTTTAGCTCACCTGAGCCGAAGGCTCACAGGTGAACTGATAGGATGGCCATGCTCCGTCGTCCGTCCGTCCGTCCACAATTTCAAAGATCTTCTCCTCTGAAACCGCTTGGCCAATCAAAGCCAAACTTCATGTAGAGCATCCTTAGGAAGGGGGAACGAAAGTGTATATAAATGGTCCAGGTCACATGACCAAGATGGCCGCCATGGCTATAAATAGCAAAAACCTTTAAAAATCTTCTTCTCCAGAACCAGAAGGCCTATGATTTTGAAACTTGGCATGAAGCATCACAGAAAAGGTAGAAGTAGGCAAAGATCAGGAAAAGGCGCAATCAGAAAGAGATTCCCACTCCCAAAACCGAGGTGGGAAAAAACCAAACTAACAATCAGGCACTTATACCATGAAACATATCGTAAGCCGAATGAGCAGCTATTTTCCCAATAGGTGGCCACTCAGTTACCTTAACTTAATTAAAAATATGAAAACATACATAAGGCGCCAACAGCACAAAAAACCTCAAACACCAAGACATAAAACAAAAAGAACCACCACAGAAGTATCGCCTTGGAACGATCAGTAAGAAAGAAGCTTTACACAGTTTATATAAATCATGACCCTGCGATGACCTTGACCTATTTTACGGCAAGGTCAACTTAGGTCGCCAATGCATTTGAATGGGGAAAAATTGTAAAATGCTATTAAATGGGTAAAACATACTGTGAATACGCAAATAGACAGAAAATTAATGTTTATGGAAAAATTTTGGCCCCTGGGGATTGTCTGCCCCTGCCCCGGGACTATATACATGAATATTTCCATAATATTGAAACATCTTCTCTGAAACCGCTTGGCCAATCAAAGCCACACTTCATGTGGAACATCCTTAGGAAGAGGGAAAAAAAGTTTATATAAATGGTCCAGGTCACATTACCAAGATGGTCGCCATGGCCATAAAAAGCAAAATCTTCTCCAGAACCAGAAGGCCTATGATTTTGAAACTTGGCATGAAGCATCACAGAAAGAAGCTTTACAAAGTTTATATAAATCATGACCCTGGGATGACCTTGGCCTATTTTACTTCAAGGTCAACTTAGATCGCCCATGCATTGGAATGGGAAAAAATAGGAAAATGTAATTAAATGGCAGAAAACTTGCTAGAAATGAGCAAATGGACAGAAGATTTATGTTTAAGAAAATATTTTGGGCCCAGGGGGTTGTCTGCCCCTGCATATATACATGTACGAGGATGATCCAATTGTGGCGAAACGCAAGATGAAAATATAAAATAATGCAATTTAATAAGAATGATCTTTCTCAGCCACAATAGAAACAAATTTAGATAAAGTTAGTGGTTCAGCCTTCATTTCTACTAAATGTTAGTTTGTTACTTCCCTCTGAAATATTAGTCTATAACTCTCCTGCTCGTATATCCCTGGTGTAGTATTGTCAGTTTGACGTTTCACCAGTAAACTATTCTGATTCTCTGATTCTGATCCCGTGCTGTATTTCCTGTGATGTATGATTCCTCTGTTCTGTATTTCCTGTGTTCTATGATTCCTAGATATTATCTGAAATTCCTGTGCTCTGTTATTCCTATATTTTAGTTCCAAATGGTCTACAGTTCTTCCTTGTTGTTTGTTACTCCATTACTTCTTAACTGCCTTGACAACGACGTCGCGACGTAACGTCAAAACCCAACGTCATTAATTGTTTATGTAACTTAATAATTAGTATAAACCATGCATATCACATTATGCACATTATGCTACTAATTACAGAAACAGTCAAAAGCATATAAAGCCATGGTAAAGTTGTGATCGTGGAGAATCCACGACACTCCACACACCAGATTGACATTTTTTTTTTATGCGGTTAATTTACTGGTCATTAATGTTTTTTGTTTTAATATAATTTAAATATGCCATTTTAAAATAGAAAACAAAACATAAGGAATCAGGACACAAAAGATAGAAGAAATCAATGAACTATCATGGCTTTGGCTCAATTAAAATGATAAGAGAATTTACTTCGACATTAAGATGCCAAGCACCTTCACCAAAGCACATATTATATCTTCATGTTTTGAATTAAGACCGAATATTTACATTTTTATTGTAATGGCCCGAGATGAAAGTATCTTTCTTGATGTTCTTCATTTCCCAATGAAAAACATTATGTCACGTGATCTAGAGGCCACGCCTATGGGGGGTGGCGACGTCAAAACCCGTCCAGTAACGTTGTTTGTTTACTCTTGTTGTCGTGACGTTGGTCGCGTATCGCCATGACGTTAGGCGCGAAAAATTGACGTTTTGGCTGTTCCAAAATTACGTTAAGTCGGATTTAATGTCAAATGTCATGAAAATAAGCGATGATATGCGCAATTAAAATCTGATACTTGATTGATAATATAAAATGTAAATATAAGTATTGAAATTCAGATTTTAGCTTTCACTGGATGATGAAAAACATTAGCTGTTTTAATGTCTCCGAGAAGCCCTTCGGGCTTCACAGACATTAAAACAGCCTAATGTTTTTCATCATCCAGTGAAAGCTAAAATCTGAATTTCAATCCTTAAATGAAGCAACTTTAACATCATGTGACATTCCTGGGTCTGAGAAAATGGATTTCAGAATCTGCTTTTGGCTTCTTTCTGTACCCTCTCCAGTACCTCCGCCAACTGATAGTTTGTTTGTTGAAACAGTTTTACCTTTCCTATAAGCTCTTTCAGTTTCTAGAAATGAACATTCGTCCTTCTCTTCATTAGTATGTTGAAATTTCAACCATGATTTCTGAATGTGTTCAGTCACACTTAGAGATTGACCGCCGTTTTCATTTTTAACCTTCATATCAACTCCAATCTTCTGATTCCCATTAACTTCACAGTTATTTTTCGGGTCAAGTCCAGTATAAGACTAAAATAGTCCCTTGCGCATGTTTTCCTTACGTCCATACATAAATCGGTTTTGTACTATTTATTTATTTATTTATTTATTTATTTTATTTTATTTTATTTTATTTTATTTTATTTTATTCTATTTTGCATTGCTAATACTAGATAATACAGGCCCAGATAGCAAATATCATTGGGCCGACATTGCATATTGATTGGGTAATTGGCGTTTGGTTGCGGTCGCATGTACATGATTGGGCCAATGTTGGCGTAGTAGTGCATTTACATGCAATATTTGCCGACGTTGGCCCAATTTTGGCAAATACGGATCATGAAAGTGATTTTCTTTCACAGAAACAAGAGTGGCCGAATATTTGTTAGCCATTTTAATAAACGATGTACTTATACCCAGCAGGCACACAACGTTCGTTGATATTGTGTGCCTGCTGGGATAGAAATATTATTTTTATATTATTTTTAGTTTAGTAGTTTAGATGACATTAATGCATAATAGTTTAAGACTTTAAGTTCGAATTGACATGTGTTAACTGAAGTGACCGTGTATGGCAAGGCTCATTCAAAGGGGCCTGAGAAAATAAATAAAAACTTGTCGTGTACACTTTCCGTTGGCCGATGGTTGGCATATCATTGGCCGATTCGTATATGATTAAATACTGACCGGTGTTAATTGATACATTGTCTTTAACTTTTATTCAATAAAGAGACTTAATAAACAGTCTGGTTTTCTCCTAGTTTCAATTTATATATCAATCATAAATAATTATTATGATTTATATATAAATCAACATCAATGATTTTAAAACCATTATCTTAATAAGCAGTTACTTCCTTGACCAGGCCATTTAAATTTACTGTATATCTATTCTGTAAATATTTAGTAAGCAATGGGAGCAAAATTGAAGTTAACACCTTTTTCACTGTAACACCATAACATTGTGGTTTATTATTTGCTTCGCTGCTCCAGCCAGAGTACAAGAGTACATCAGTTGTCATAGCAACGAGAAAATTTCTCAGGCATTTGAGAATTATGAACAGGTGTTTCGCATGAAGTTTTAGAGAAGTCAGTTTTGCATGTTAAGAAACAGACACTCTGAGGTTTAGAAGGTAAGTTTTATAAAAATTATTATTTTGCATTAATTATTAAGCTCATTTCTCCATCTTGTTAAAGGCAGATGCGAAAATATAATTGATTTCATACTGTATATTTCGTTGTTTTATATTCTTCATTACAACAAAGAGGTTTTTAGTTTTAACATGTACTTCTTTAACAGCTATTCCTTAATGAGCTAAATACATGCGTTAATTTGTTGCATAAATGAGGTTAGTTTATGTTTTTGTCATTGTGCTGTATTTATTCGTTTGTTGTCAGAAGACCAGATGTCAAAGTAATCCAGCACAGAGAAAACGAAAAATGAAGAGTTTACCTTCTCCAAAGACAAGAGACCAAGCTCGACTGTCACCATGGTGCTGCAGATCAAGAAACTGTACCGAGTGGACATATGCGATAGAAATACATCGTCGATAGCTTGTAATGAACACATTCAAACAGTGATGGGCCAACAAAATGCAAAACCTCAGCCATGATTGGCCCAATGTCGAACCAATGTTATGGGCCTTGAATGGGCCGATGAGCAAACGCTACGTTGGCCCATTCAAGATTTACAACCATGGGCCAATCGTGCGGCGTCTGATGGGCCAATGAAGGGCCAATGTATACGTGCTATCTGGGGGTTTACATAGTTATCAGATTCGCAGATTGACAAAATATCAAGTTCGACAGAGTTTACATCACGTCGTAAAAACATATTACGTACCTCATAATGTGGAATCCCGAATACGGTTTTTGTTTTGGCATTACTACATAGTTTATATAGTTAACATATTGCACGATTGACGGGTCGACAAGGTTGACAGGTCGACAGGGTCGACAGGTTGACAGGTCGACATCTATAAATATTATGGTACATGTTACCGCAACAATACGTTACTTAAGACGTCAAACGTTCATGACGTCGCGGGAAAACATGTTACCCAATAGTGTGAAATCTCAATCTGTCAACCCTGTCGACCTGTCAACCCTGTCGACCTGTCAACCCTGTCGACCTGTCAACCCTGTCAACCTGTCGACCCTGTCTACCTGTTTTTTTTTGTGCACTACTACATAGCTTATATTGTTAACATATTGCAAGATTGACGGGTCGACAAGGTTGACAGGTCGACAGCTATAAATAATACGGTACATGTTGCCGCAACAATACGTTACTTAAGATGACGTCAAACGTTCAAGACGTCGCGGGAAAACAGGTTACCCAATAGTATGAAATTTCAATCTGTCAACCCTGTCGACCTGTCAACCCTGTCGACCTGTCAACCCTGTCTACCTGTCGACCTGTCAACCCTGTCGACCTGTCAACCCTGTCGACATGTCAACCCTGTCGACCTGTCAACCTTGTCGACCTGCCTACCCTGTCGACCTGCCTACCCTGTCGACCCTGTCGACCTGTCAACCTGTCGACCTGTCAACCCTGGCAACCTGTCATGTCAGAATTGTTAAAATAGTTCGCAGTGGTAAGTGTATGGTTGTGCTTATAATGTTTGGACCGTTGCTTATGTATGCCATATTTATATTTATACATAACAATGTACGGCCCCAATGTAAATTATTAGTAACAGACATGATTAGTAAATCAATTATGCGCAATAATACATTAGTACACCGAACTATTTTAGTCTTATAATGGACTTGAGCCTATTTTTCATATGCTCCAACTTTTGAATTCGTCCCTTTAACTGGTTTATTTCTTCGCTAAATGGCTGTTTTTCATCGATGTTACAGTATCGAAAGAGTGATGTTTGTATGTTTTTCAGATCTGCATCCAGCTTCAAAATTCTTTCCTTTAAAGTTGTATTTTCGATTCTAGTCATTTCCAAGTCTGATTTAATCTGACGCAACTTCAATAAGGGTTTGATGACATTGTTCGTCATTCACTTGTTCTGTTTTATTGTGTTGGGAGAGCGTAGTCTGTACACTGCTGGCTGTATTGTGCATCATTTCATCACCTGGACTTGAACTCAGTTCTTTAATATTCATTCTAGATATATTTGTTCTATTCAATGAACTACAATTAACATTCAGTTGACAAAGACTTCTATGGTGGTGATTTTCCCGTTTGCAGAAAAAAACACGTCTTTTTGGTATATCACTCGAACGCTATGTGTCCTCTTTTAAGGCAATTATAACAACATCCTAACTTTTTGAGAAGCTGCTTCCTTTGTTCAACTGTGCTAAAAGATGGGCATTCGTCATTCCAGTGGTCACCGTTGCAAAAATTGCATCTCTGTCTGAATAACTTATGCTGATGTTGATCTGATAATTTAGTTTCCATGAAATTTTCATGCATACAAAGCCCCTAAAAGTCCCGGGTTCCGGCGCCAGATATTGTGGCGAAACGCAAGATGAAAATATAAAATAATGCAATTTAATAAGAATGATCTTTCTCAGCCACAATAGAAACAAATTTAGATAAAGTTAGTGGTTCAGCTTTCATTTCTACTAAATGTTAATTTGTTACGTCCCTCTGAAATATTAGTCTATAACTCTCCTGCTCGTATATCCCGTGCTGTATTTCCTGTGATGTATGATTCCTCTGTTCTGTATTTCCTGTGTTCTATGATTCCTAGATATTATCTGAAATTCCTGTGCTCTGTTATTCCTATATTTTAGTTCCAAATGGTCTACAGTTCTTCCTTGTTGTTTGTTACTCCATTACTTCTTAACTGCCTTGACAACGACGTCGCGACGTAACGTCAAAACCCAACGTCATTAATTGTTTATGTAACTTAATAATTAGTATAAACCATGCATATCACATTATGCACATTATGCTACTAATTACAGAAACAGTCAAAAGCATATAAAGCCATGGTAAAGTTGTAATCGTGGAGAATCCACGACACCAATAATGAATGAGACTTTTTGAATTATTCCTATGTAAATAAACTTGGCTTATTGTTAATGTAATTGTTAACATAGCTCAATATAACGTGCACACAAGACACTGGTTAAAAGTCGCATGAAGACAACTACATTTTGTTGCTTAGCAACGGGAGAATGTAAGTCAAAGGTCCTTGGCCACGTAGCAATTATGCACATAAAATGGGTTGCCATGGCAACTGGTGATAAAAATTCATATTATGGCATACTGTTATTTATAGTTATCATTACTAGCTTTATGCTCTGCAAATATCACTAACATACAGCTGCTAATTCAAGTAGGCTAAGTGTTTTTGCGAGAAAAGATGGGTTTTGTTTGCGAAAAAATTCTATGATTTTGGGGGTAGGGATGAGAAATATCTTATATCCTGAGTATACATGACACAATAAATTGTTTTTTGATCTTGAAATGACCAATTATGGAGTAAATAATGCAAGTAAATTACAAAAGTGACACCTGACCTTTCCTTTTTAAGTTGCCTAGCAACTATAGACTTTGGAAAATGCTATTAGTGAGAATTCATATAGTAAAAGGGTTGCTAGGCAACCACCTCTCGATCACGAGCGCAAGACTCGATTTGACCAAAGCAAAATATTTCAGAGATAAATGTTAACACAGGCAATACTCAGTTATGATAAGAAACCGTTTTTAAAGTTTTTGACATAGCTAGAAATCTATGGGCTATGTTTGTTCAAAGGGCAAATGGTGGCCATAGGTGCTTCACGAGTAGTTCTTAAATAACCATAGCAAGTTAGCAACCAAAGTTATCTGCCAAATTTGATAAAACATGCTCCGAAGAGAGATCAAATATGTATCTTGTAAACGAAAGTAGTAAACTTGAGCCAGTCAATAGGGATAATAAAATAAGAGAAAAGTCTCAATCATTATTGGATCATCCTCGTATATGACCATAATATTGAAACATCTTCTTCTCTGAAACCGCTAGACCAATCAAAGCCAAACTTTTCGTGGAGCATCCTTAGGAAGAGGGAATGAAAGTTTATATAAATGGTCCAGGTCACATGACCAAGATAGCCGCCATATGGCTATAAATAGCAAAAACCTTTAAAAATCTTCTTCTTCAGAACCAGAAGGCCTATGATTTTGAAACTTGGCATGAAGCATCACAGGAAGAAGTTTTACAAAGTTTATATAAATCATGACCCTGCCATGACCTTGACCTATTTTACGGCTATGTCAACTTAGGTCGCCAATGCATTTGAATGGGGAAAAATGGTAAAATGCTATTAAATGGGTAAAACTTACTGGGAATAGGCAAATAGACAGAAAATTAATGTTTATAGAAAACTTTTGGCCCCTGGGGATTGTCTGCCCCTGCTCCGGGGCTATATACATGAATATTTCCATAATATTGAAACATCTTCTCCTCTGAAACCGCTTGGCCAATCAAAGCCACACTTCATGTGGAACATCCTTAGGAAGAGGGAAAAAAAGTTTATATAAATGGTCCAGGTCACATGACCGAGATGGTCGCCATGGCTATAAAAAGCAAAAACCTTTAAAAATCTTCTTCTCCAGAACCAGAAGGCCTATGATTTTGAAACTTGGCATGAAGCATCACAGAAAGAAGCTTTACAAAGTTTATATAAATCATGACCCTGCGATGACCTTGACCTATTTTACGTCAAGGTTAACTTAGGTCTCCAATGCATTTAAATGGGGAAAAATTGTAAAATGCTATTAAATGGGTAAAATTTACTGGAAATAGGCAAATAGACAGAAAATTAATGTTTATGGAAAAATTTTGGCCCCTGGGGATTGTCTGCCCCTGCCCCGGGGCTATATACATGAATATTTCCATAATATTGAAACATCTTCTCCTCTGAAACCGCTTGGCCAATCAAAGCCACATTTCATGTGGAACATCCTTAGGAAGAGGGAAAAAAAAGTTTATATAAATGGTCCAGGTCACATGACCGAGATGGTCGCCATGGCTATAAAAAGCAAAAACCTTTAAAAATCTTCTTCTCCAGAACCAGAAGGCCTATGATTTTGAAACTTGGCATGAAGCATCACAGAAAGAAGCTTTACAAAGTTTATATAAATCATGACCCTGGGATGACCTTGGCCTATTTTACGTCTAGGTCAACTTAGATCGCGCATGCATTGGAATGGGAAAAATAGGAAAATGTAATTAAATGGCAGAAAACTTGCTAGAAATGAGCAAATGGACAGAAGATTTATGTTTAAGAAAATATTTTGGGCCCAGGGGGTTGTCTGCCCCTGCCCCGGGGCTCTATACATGTATATGACCATAATATTGAAACATCTTCTTCTCTGAAACCGCTAAGCCAATTAAAGCTAAACTTTTCGTGTAGCATCCTTAGGAAGAGGGAATGAAAGTTTATATAAATGGTCCAGGTCACATGACCAAGATGGCCGCCATGGCTATAAATAGCAAAAACCTTTAAAAATCTTCTTCTTCAGAACCAGAAGGCCTATGATTTTGAAACTTGGCATGAAGTATCACAGAAAGAAGTTTTACAAAGTTTATATCAATCATGACCCTGCCATGACCTTGACCTATTTTACGGCAATGTCAACTTAGGTCGCCAATGCATTTGAATGGGGAAAAATGGTAAAATGTTGTTAAATGGGTAAAACTTACTGGGAATAGGCAAATAGACAGAAAATTAATGTTTATGGAAAAATTTTGGCCCCTGGGGGTTGTCTGCCCCATACCCCGGGGCTATATACATGTATATTTCCATAATATTGAAACATCTTCTCCTCTGAAACCGCTTGGCCAATCAAAGCCAAACTTCATGTGGAGCATCCTTAGGAAGGGGGAAAAAGTTTATATAAATGGTCCAGGTCACATTACCAAGATGGCCGCCATGGCTATAAATAGCAAAAACCTTTAAAAATCTTCTTCTCCAGAACCAGAAGGTCTATGATTTTGAAACTTGGCATGAAGCATCACAGAAAGAAGCTTTACAAAGTTTATATAAATCATGACCCTGGGATGACCTTGACCTATTTTACGGCAAGGTCAACTTAGGTCTCCCTTGCACTGGAATGGGAAAAAATAGGAAAATGTAATTAAATGGCAGAAAACTTGCTAGAAATGAGCAAATGGACAGAAGATTTATGTTTAAGAAAATATTTTGGGCCCAGGGGGTTGTCTGCCCCTGCCCCGGGGCTATATACATGTATATGACCATAATATTGAAACATCTTCTTCTCTGAAACCGCTAGGCCAATAAATGCCAAACTTTTTGTGGAGCATCCATAGGAAGAGGGAATGAAAAATTATATCAATGGTCAAGATCACATGACCAAGATGGCCGCCATGGCTATAAATAGCAAAAGTTTTTAAAAATCTTCTTCTTCAGAACCAGAAGGCCTATGATTTTGAAACTTGGCATGAAGCATCACAGAAAGAAGCTTTACAAAGTTTATATAAATCATGACCCTGGGATGACCTTGGCCTATTTTACGTCAAGGTCAACTTAGATCGCCCATGCATTGGAATGGGAAAAAATAGGAAAATGTAATTAAATGGCAGAAAACTTGCTAGAAATGAGCAAATGGACAGAAGATTTATGTTTAAGAAAATATTTTGGGCCCAGGAGGTTGTCTGCCCCTGTCCCGGGGCTATATACATGTATATGACCATAATATTGAAACATCTTCTTCTCTGAAACCGCTAGGCCAATCAAAGCCAAACTTTTCGTGGAGCATCCTTAGGAAGAGGGAATGAAAGTTTATATAAATGGTCCAGGTCACATGACCAAGATGGTCGCCATGGCTATAAATAGCAAAAACCTTTAAAAAATCTTCTTCTTCAGAACCAGAAGGCCTATGATTTTGAAACCGTACAATGAACCAACCATCACTGTGAATGGACAAAGAAAAAAAACTGAAAGTTGTTGATAAATTCACCTACCTGGGTGTTCCCCTTTCTCATTAAATATGTTCACTGCTCTTAAAGGACATGTTTTATTTTCAATTGATGATGATGTCACTCCCAGCAGACATTTGACGTCAGTTGGACGTCAGATTGACGTCAGACTCCGACGTCATAATGACGTTGGAGTTAGGTTGATTTTGAAAGTTTGTTTGACGTCAAAAACAGACGTCAATCTGACGTGCTAAAGCCAACGTCGGTTTTAATGTCTGAAAGCTGACGTCAATCTGACGTTCTAAAAACGACGTTTAAATTTATGTCATATCAATAGTTTAAGGTGTATATTTTTCGCATTTTTGAATAACAGTGCATTCAGAAGGGCAGTGATGCACTTTTGATAGTCTCTTTCACTCCTTTGATAGAGTTTTTCGGGACATACAAAATGTTAAAGATATTAATTCAGCCTGATGTTGGTACATCTTATTTAAGCAAAATTTTATTGCTTTATGGTGCTAAAACCAATAAGACATTAGTGTAAGAAATAAAATTATTCTGAACAAATAATTATTTAAAATGGTGAAATAAATATTTAAATATACAAATTTTATTTTCATATTAATTGAAAGTTCGATAATTTAGTGAAAGACTTTATTTTGATTAATAAATAATTATTTTTTCTACATGAATTAAGCATGAAGGCGAAATATGGGATTTCCCATACGAGACTCAGATATGACTTTTAAGTGGCAAGGTTGAAATTATCATTTGAATTTGATATTATTACATAATATGTGTAAGAAATTATGTCAGTTTAAGGCTAACTCTGTCGACATATATGAAAAACACGCCATGGTCTAAATCACGTCTTGATTACGACGTCTAACTGACAAACTACATCGCCACCTTTGGAAAACTCCATAGACTTACATGTATTTTCATGTTTGCAAGAAAAAATATTCTGCTTCTTCTGGTCAACATATATTCACGTTTTTGGTGTCATTTGAAAGTTAAATGATTAAGGCAATAAACAAAGGTTAGTTGGTAAAGTTTCAACATTGCATTTTGTATATACAGCAGTTTAAAATTTTGGGAAATTTTGAAAAAGCCACTTTCCCATTGACGTCAATGGTGACGTTGCCCAAAAAGTGTCCAAAAAAAATCGCAAGTTTTTAAAAAATTGTAGCTTTAAAACGCAGACATGGAATTAAATGGAAAATATCTTGTTTATTGCTTTATTCATTTACCTTTCAAATGACACCAAAAACATAAAAATGTGTTGACCAGGAGAAGCAGAATATGTTTTTTTTTTGCAAACATGAAAATACATGTATGTCTATGGAATTTTCCAAAGGTGGCAAATAATTATGTCCACTGACTGTAGTTTGACGTCAAAACAACGTCCAATCCAGACGTCCAAAAGACGTCAGGAAATGACGTCTGATAGACGTTGGAAATTGGTTATATGACGTCGCGACCAAAATATAACCAATATCTGACGTCAAACAGACGTCAGGTGCCTGCTGGGACTGCCAGAATTGCAAAATCCAGTGTGGCATTCGGAAGACTGTTCAAATGTCTGGGAGCGTAATAGATCTATAATATAGACCGTTTGGCAGTCGATATTTTCATTTTCTTTTTATATTTGGACTTTTATATTTTCATTTTTCTGACAGCCAAACGATCTATTTTCCATAAATTGAGAGGCGTAACAAATGTTTTCTAGCGATTGGCACTCATCCTACATCTTCCGATAGAAGCCTCATGTATGATGTGTTAAAATATATCTTATATCTACAGTTTGAATGGTTTATACCCTCACAAATCAATCCGTTTCCCAATTGTTGAAAAAAAATCTTCCATCGGTTGCCATTACAGTGACGTAAAAACGGTCAATTTAAAATAAGATCAATTTTGAACGAAATATTACCATCTAATATTACCGGGTCGTTTCGGTCCATAACTCTTTCTGTATAATGGACATATTCATATACTAACTGATGTTGTCGTTGTAGTTGTTGTTGTTGTTGTTTTTGCTGTTGTTGTTGTTGTTGTACCCTTCTGAAATTTCTGATGTTATTAACTGTGCCAGTTCTTTCTGTGATTTTATTGACGTACTCGTGCCATTCATTACAGATTAGATGAATCCATTCGGTCCAGAACCACTTAGGTCCTCATTCAGGGGATAGTTTGATATTTTACTTATACATATGCTGAAACCCAGCATTAACTCTACCCCTCAAAATAGCGAGTTTGACGGTGAACCACCAAAAAATTCCAGAATTTCCGAGCATACACCCCAAAAAATACCAACAATTACCAAAATTTATAAAAAGTTCTTTTTTTTTCAACACTAAACACCCCCACAAAAATATCGCAAAAATCAACATACCCCCCCCCCCCCCCAAAAAAAAAAAACCTTACTTTTTCTGACCCACTGACCCCCTCCCCCCTCCTAAAAAAGAATAAATAACTAAATGAATAAACAAAAATCAAAATATTGACCACCCCAAATAGGCACAGCCTATGTATAGAGAAAAAATCAGAGTACCCCCCAGGGGATCATCATCACCGTTAAACATCGAAATATATTAAAATAAATACAGAAAGAAAACTTCTGTTGTCGTATATTTCCGGTATGTCTTAACATTGTCTTGTTAACGTATCCTCAATCTCGCAACATCTGGAGAAACTTGTATACGAGGGTTGTCCCAAAGTAGTGATTAGTCATGAAATAGCCCATCTTTTGTAATACGTAACTTGTATTAAATTTCCACAGAATACACGTACTAATAAGTCCTTCTAGAAATCCTACTGAAACCTTGCTAACTTTTAGGTCTGTTTACCCTCGCAATATAATGCCAGTGCTGATCATTGTCTCTTAAGGAAACTGTTATGCCATGGTGCACCTTACACCGCTGGCTTTAATGATAGTTATTCAATAAAGCAACAATATTAGGCAAAATTGTCTCAGAAGCCTCCGTGGCCTATAGTGTTAAGCTACTTGCCTTGTAAACCAGGGGTCGTGGGTTCGATCCCGGGCTTCTCCAGTCTTTCGGATGAAACTTTAAATCGAGGTCCCGTCTCCATATGATCCTAGCTGTTGAGTGGGGCGTAAAACCCAAAATCAACCAACCAACCAACCAAAAAATGTCTCGTTTCCGGGAACCCTACCGACCCTAATTTTTTGGGCCTACTCTTTTTTGGGGACATCTGATATTTTTTTTATTTCTATTTTTTTTTTCTTTTTTTTTTTTTTTTTTTTTTTGTTTTGTTTTTGATGATTTTGAATGATGTTCATAAATTCATATACAAATAAAATTAGTTCTAAAAATGTATTGCCTACTTATCGACCCTAAAATATTAAAAGGATTCCGGCAGCGAGACATTTATTTATTTATTTATTTATTTATTGCATAAACGTTTTCAGTTTCGTTTTTAATGCATAGTTTGTGAAAGTGTAGGACTTAACACTTCTTGTTTAAAATTATGTTGCATTCTTAACAAAATCCCTTGGTGTGCATCGAACACACACACGCGCGCGCGCTCCTAGATGTTGGATTTAGCTCTATAGTAGTTACTATTAAGTTGAAAGCATGATACGGAAGAACAGAAGAATGCAGAGACATATGAGAGCGAGACAAATTTGTGGGAGAAACTGCAGTTTACTGTGACACAGAAAACCATCCAACACATAAATTTACTGTGCTGAGTGGGATTTTCTTACCACATGGGTGAATGAGGATTGCCTCGCTTATCCACAGCTTTGATATTCTACTTAGTTGAACTATTACATAATAAGCTTTCATGCCTGATATCATCAGGAAAACATGTCCGTGCAAAGAACACCCCCTTAAACCCCACTATTTTTGCTCCAAAACATAGATTGTGGGTACTCGTTTGTGGATACTCGTTAGAACCGCCTCGGCGAGGTGGTTCTAACGTGTACCCACAATCTATGTTTTGAGCAAAAATAAGAAAAATATCACAAATGTTCTACTGAAAATTTTCAAATTTTACAACTTGAAAAATATCTATACATTGCATGGGCAAGTTTTCGTAATGTGGAAGTATGTTAAAATTTACTGAGACGCTATATATATTTTTATAACATTTTCTGCTGGTTCCCAGCTCATAAACAATCAATATTTGAATAACAGGTAATCAGTACCCTCTGACCATAAAGACTGAAAGATCAAGAGATATTGAATACCTGTATTATATTGATGTTATCGTTATTAAAAATTTATACAGGTAATCAATAACCCCAGACCCTTGATGTTTCGACAGCTTGCAACCAGTAGAAAAATGCGTAGCAAGGTGCAAATGATTTGATTAAGAGTTCAGTTTGTGATTAAATGCGTTTATAGAGTAGTTCAGTAATGTTTCATGACATATTCACCATTATCTGTTGGTTTCCAGCTTACAAAAAAATCAATATTGGAAACACAGGTAACCAGAACTCCCCTGACCTTTGAGGTCAGTGGGATGCTGGTTTCCTGATGATTTTCCATAGTGATTATTTCACTATTTTTGCAATACTTGCTGGTTTCTTGTTCCCGTTTCCGGAAACTTCTTGTTTCCCGATTCTGGAAACCAATATTGGAAAAACAGGTAACCAGAACCCGTCAGGAAGGGGAGGGGGGGCTGGTTACCTTTATTTCCAATATTGGTTATTTCTACGCTGAAAGCCAGCGAATAATGTAAAAATGGGGAATCAGAAAAAAAAAATATGGACCGAAATAGCTCGGGACTGTACAAATGAAAAAAATCGTTTCGTTCAAAAATACAATGAAACTTCTTTACCGCAAAGATTTCTGGGATACTCTAGTTTCATTTTCCATTTACGTGAATGGGAGCGTTTGAAAATAGTATTTTTAAGCCTTTTAAAACAAGTTGTCAGACTTAGGTAAGTGAATATTTGTGTTTTTATTGACATATATGAATACGTTCTGCCAGTAATTCTAACTGATTGGGCGTAGAAGTTGAATTTGATTTCCGACATCACTTGATGTCTAAAGTTGCTAACTGTAATCAAGATGGCGGATGGTGAATGAGAGATCGGGTATTTCAACATAAATGTCAAAACCAAAAACATCAGAAATACCCGATTTCTCATGTTATGGGAGTAGGAGCGTAATGGAATCAAGCTTGACACCAAGCTGAAAGTCTACAAGGCTGTGGTACTACCAAACCTCTTGCATGCATGTGAAACCTGGACAGTGTACATATGTACCAGCGCCATGCAAAGAGACTTAACCATTACCACTTAAGCTATCTCTCTCTCTCTCTCTCTCTCTCTCTCTCTCTCTCTCTCTCTCTCTCTCTCATCGATGCGGTGTATTTCAACAATTCAAATCGAAACGTCTAGAACTCGGCCGATCGCTGATACCGCGGAACTGCTTCACAAGGGTGTTAACGCCATACTTGTTTCCATTTTTCACTTCCGTCCTACGCAACAAAGTTGAGGGAAAGAAATCAGCAAAATGTGAAGGAAATCAACGTTCAATTTTACTATATTTATATCGCAGATACAGGTAAGAATGTGTATGAATGTTTGAGTAAGAAATTGAGTAGAATCACTTGTTTATAAACCCAAACAATGAGTTTTAATGAACGGCCCGAATCCAGTACAGTTTTGAGGCATGATTTAGGTCAGCTTTTATTTTACTGGCAAGACTTCATTTATGTCTCTCGTAATTTACCAGAGAACAAATAAAAGCTGTATTGAGGCTGTACGTTTTCTATTAGCCTTGTAGATGGAGTAAACACTAAAAGATTAATTGATTCAATTAGCTGACAAAATGGGGCGTAAATGAAAACAACCGAGTAATCCGAACAGTTGTTAAAATGGGCGGGGCTTATCACCAAGAATGTCATGGTTGACTTGATATGTCAAAAACAGCTGATTTGTCTCCCTGCTGTTTTTATTGAAGAGGCTGTCTGATCAGTTTCTTTGTTGCCTACGGCATACCAAATGATAATATACATGATTCTGGAACAAGAGTGCTTAACAAATAAAGAGCAATCGATATGAAAGAAAAATGATTTTATTAAATAAACAGATAAAGTAATACTTCGACAGTAGATCTAATTCTGTTTATTTATTTATTCATTTATTATATTTTACACTTCAACTTCATTATATCGTGCCTCACTATAATGTGGTTTTCATTATAACACGGCCATGTCATGGATACCAAATTGATTATTTTAATATGTGTCTATAGTATGTATCCTCATTACAACACGGTTTCACTTTTAACACGGTCTGCATCTACGGACCCCAAAGATAGCGTTATAATGAGGTTGTACTGTATTTACGTATGCATTTATGTTTGCGTTTGCTAATCCAGATGAAAATAATAAAAACTTGATGGTATAATGCAAATAATATCTGTGTGGGAACAACTTAATTGCCATGATTCTGATCTGTGGCAAGTTGTTCCCAAATAATTATTTACTCCATGTTGTCACTTTCGTCTGTGTTGGGATTCCTGTGTTGCGTCAGTTGTCTGAATGAAATATATTTTACTGTACACCTGTAATTCTGTGGTGTAATTCTGTGGCACAGATTTTTGAAAGGGAGTGCACACTGTACAAAACTGGCACACCATAAATGTCACCGTGTGAATTTCGTGACACAGTATATTTGAGCAGTGCCTTGTATAAACTTGTTCAAAGCAAAATGCAAACAACAAACATGCATGTGCAAGGTTGGTCTAACATATTTTTTCTGCCCGTACTAGTATAATATCCAGATTTGGCTCTGGCATTAGCTGTGTCAAACAAAATGTCATACAGTTTACCCAAAAGTTTTTAGTGGCACTGCTGGTTAAGTACATGTATATGTATTTTCACTTTTCCTGCCTATGTAGGCATCATTATGCTCATGCAATGTGAAAGTGGCGGAGATGATTTATTGTTCATTGGACTATGTTTCACCTCTGTGATACATGTAGCTTTGGTATACATGTACTTCATTAGATCAAACAGCAGCCTGGGGCCAGTTGTTCAAACCTTCGTTAGCTTAATGTCATTGTTGTTAAGTAAATGCCCCCTGCATAAGCAAATACACAGTTATTTTTTGTTGTTAAAATGTGAGAATCCTTTGCCATGCAAAGGATTCTCACATTTTATCAACAAAAAATAACAGGATTCTCACATTTTATCAACAAAAAATAACAGTGTATTTGTAATATTCATGTTTGAAATTTTAACGCATTGTTAACTAACAATGTTAATTTTGAACAACTGGGCTCTGGTATATAAACTGCCTTATAATGACAGTTGCAATTAAAGTTACCCTTCCTCTGATTGCAGATGTAAGCACTAATTGGACCAGGTACAGTATATAAGGCCCATTAAAGTTCAGAGCGCCTTTAAAGTATGAATTATCACCAATATTATTGATTAGGATATTGATTGGCATTCTTGAAATCTTAACTTGTTTCGTGAGAAATAGATATTCTGTTTACAATGTTTATATGTTTCTTAATTTTCCAAGACTTTTATCTTGAAAATACTTGAAACTGTATCACGAAAGACTGATCAAAGAATTTGTTGCAATGTTTTCTCAACATAAAAGTCCAATAATGTGATTTATACAGTTCCATACACTTGAAGGTGTTAATTTTCAGAATTTTTCTGTTTAATTGATTTCACAATGCTGGGTGTTTTTGCTTGCAAATTATTTTTTAAAGGGTATCCATATCATAATCCTTTTCATTGCTTTAACAATTAAAAACTTCATTCGAAAAAATTTTGATATTTTTGCTCAAAACATTTTCTGTGGGTGCCCATAATCTATGTTCTGGATCAAAAGTAAGACAAGTAGGTATACCTCTGTATACCACGAGGTATACCACATTTTTACTATATAAAAAGGGGCATAAGGGATGTACATTACACAGACATGTTTTTGTGGTGACGTAGGTAACACACTCAGGACTGTCAAGAAAAGATTGGTAGATTTCAATATGGGATGTTTGGTTGTATCATTTGGATATTGGGCTGTATTTAATTACGAGCTTTGATGACCTTAGCCTACTTCTCAAGGGCATTGAGCTGGCATACATATATTATTTTTTACCTGATAAATTCATGACAGCAGCTCATCAGATTGAGAGTTCTTTGATTTACGCCCAGGATTTACGTTTTATTTTCCTCTCAGTACTAAACAGCAAGAACAAGGGAAATAAAATTTAAGAGAGGTATCTTTGACCTTGACCTTATTTTAGAGGTCACTAGCAGACTTAAAGTGTATAATTTTCTTAGAAATGGTCTGAATCTGACCTGAATTGATTAAACATATGGCTTGAAACTTGTATATTATAGTACAATGTACAGTGTAGCTTTAAGATAAATTTAAATGGTGATTCAGATTAAGTATTGAAATATGGAATGATAACATTCAAATTTGAAATGTCCAAAACATGGCATAACCTTGTCACCTAATCCTTTCAAGGGCCTGTTTATTGATCTTTACTTGCTGACCTGATGTGTCAAAATTATGATTGCTTTTCAAAACTCAAAAAGGCAGCATACCATTTTAATTTGATATTGTGATCAAATGATAATTCTGTGATTGTTTTTAAGAAAGATTATTGAATGAGAGTCCATGGTGTTTGATGAAAATTTTAGGTAAATTGATGAAAGTCATGAAAATTTTAGATAAATTCTAAAATATTTTGGTTAAATGCTTTCAGTTGAAGAAATGAATATTTAAAACATGACCAGATACCAAGTATTCATCAATTTTTCAAAAGCATTTTATTAAATGCCTGTTTTGCCCAACTATACCTGTAGTGCAATTAATTTTGTTACTATGCAGATTGATGCATAATCACACATCACATGATGAAATGGAGTGTAGTTATTGAAAGCAGGATTGGCCATTTTTAGCCAACAGTCATTACCCAATGGTCGCCACATTGCATTTTTATGCCCCCAACTCAACTTTGAAAAGTTGGAAGGGCATATTGCTTTCGGCTTGTCTGTCTGTCTGTGTGTGTGTGTGCGTCTGTGTGTGCGTCTGTTAACTTTTGAACTGTGAATGCTACATTTTTGAAATTTCATATGCACATTCCTCATGAAAAAATAGTTGACCCGTATTTTTTTTCATGTCCGAGTTACGCCCCTTTTCTGAGTTATGTCCCTTTGAAAACAAAATTTGAAAATCTTGTGTGCAAGATATCTCAAAAAGTATTTAAGCTAGAGCCTTCATATTTGGTACACTTGTTTGGGCTGAGGAGTAGATGACCTGATTAACTTTTGAGAACTTTCCGTCAATTTTTTACAAAAATACAGAATTTTGAAATTTTGATTGATTTTCCTCTTTTCGGTGAAATTTGAAACTTTTGAATTTTTTGATTGATTTTTCCACTTTTCGGTGAAATTTGAAACTTTTGAATGGTGAATGCTAGGATTTTGAAATTTCATATACACATTCCTCATGAAAAAATAGTTGACCTGTATTTTTTTGTATGGCCAAGTTATGCCCCTTTTTTTAGTTATGTCCCTTTGAAAACAAAATTTGAAAATCTTGTGTGCAAGATATCTCCAAAAGTATTGAAGCTAGAGCCTTCATATTTGGTACACTTGTTGGGGCTGAGAAGTAGATGACCTGATTAACTTTTGAGAACTTTCCGTCAAATTTTGACAAAAATACAGAATTTTGAAATTTTTATTGATTTTTAGCTTGCCTGCACGAAGTGCATAGAGCTATTGTAGTCACCTCGGTCGTGCGCGTTTACGTTTACGTTTACATGTGTGTCCGCGTCACACTTTCGGTTAAAGTTTTTTTAAAAGTCTATATCTCTTGACCATGTTGATGGATCAAGTTGATACTTTGCATGTTGCTAGATATTGGTCTGAAGTTTTACACAGTACCATCATGACCCACCCTGGGTGACCTTGTGGTCAAGGTCACAGACTTAGAAATTTTGTGTTTAAGTTTTTGGTTAAAGTTTTTTAAAAGTCTATATCTCTTGACCATGTTGATGGATCAAGTTGATACTTTGCATGTTGCTAGATATTGGTCTGAAGTTTTACGCAGTACCATCATGACCCACCCTGGGTGACCTTGAGGTCAAGGTCACAGACTTAGAAATTTTGTGTTTAAGTTTTTGGTTAAAGTTTTTTAAAGTCTATATCTCTTGACCATGTTGATGGATCAAGTTGATACTTTGCATGTTGCTAGATATTGGTCTGAAGTTTTACGCAGTACCATCGTGGTCCACCCTGGGTGACCTTGAGGTCAAGGTCACAGACGTAGAAATTTTTTTGTTTAAGTTTTTGGTTAAAGTTTTTTAAAAAAGTCTATATCTCTTGACCATGTTGATGGATCAAGTTGATACTTTGCATGTTGCTAGATATTGGTCTGAAGTTTTATACAGTACCATCGTGGTCCACCCTGGGTGACCTTGAGGTCAAGGTCACGGACTTAGAAATTTTATGTTAATGTTTTTCATTAAAGATTTAAGAAGTCTATATCTCTTGACCATGTTTATGGATCAAGTTGATACTTTGCATGTTTGAAGATATTGGTCTGAAGTTTTATGGAGTACCATCATGACCCACCCTGGGTGACCGTGAGATTTAGAAATTTTTTGTTGAAGATTTTCGTTAAAGTTGTTAGAAGTCTATATCTCTTGAACATGTTGATGGATCAAGTTGATACTTTGCATGTTTGTAGATATTGGTCTGAAATTTTATGCTTTTACGACCCACCTGAGCGACCTTGAGATCAAGGTAATGGGTCATAGATTTTGATAAATTAAGTGGCAAAGCACAAGTCAGGCGAGCTACGCTGTCCTGCGACAGCTCTTATTCCACTTTTCGGTGAAATTTGAGACCTTTGAACGGTGAATGATAGGGTTTTGAAATTTCATATACAGATTCCTCATGAAAAAAATAGTTGGCCTGTATTTTTTTCATGTACATGTACGTGTTATGCCCCTTGTTGGAATAATGTCCCTTTGAAAACAAATTTTGAAAATCTTGTGTGCAAGATATCTCAAAACGTTATTTGAGCTAGAGCCTTCATATTTGGTACGCTGGTTGGGGCTGAGAAGAAGATCACCTGATTAATTTTTGGTGACTCTGTCAAATTTTGACAAAATTACTCCATTTTTAAATTTTTACTTCATTTCTAACTTGCCTGCAAAAAAGCTTACATTCTGTTTCTGGATCGAGGTCAAAACAATCACAACCGAACAGCTTCTTCAGGAAATTAAATTTGACTGCATTCGAATGAAATAAATGAATCATACAAACTGCCAGTTTAGAGACAAGCATACAGTTGGGGGCATAGTGTTTTACAAACACACATTTCTAGTTTCATATGACGTGATGGTGCATCAATCTGCGCAGTAACAACTTTTGGTTGCATTACGGGTATATAGGGTGTTTTTTCATTGAGGTTTCTAAGGTAGGTCTTTACATTATAGATCCAACTAATAATTGCATGGAAGCAGTTCATTTTAGCCAGTTTCTTTGCTAATTGCTCTATTGCAATTTCTTTCTAGGCATTATCATAATTGTGTACGTACTGCTACAATGTGGGTTTTCTTAACTTCAAAATGTAACCTGAAACGAACCTGCAACAGCTAAACCCTGTCTGTGGAAAAGCATGATCACCCAATAACAGGGTTTTACCGTTGGTTCGGCTCAAGTTATATTTGGTTGCAGCAGTGGGATAATGTCAACTTTCAGATTGGAGTAGCCACACCCATGTAGTTCCCTGGGGCGAGTCTTCTTGTATTGGGGGGATAGTATTGTAAGGATGTGCTCAAAATAGATATGCAAATTCAAACTAAAACTTTGTGACGGGAGTAAGTGGAAGGTATATCCCTTGGTGGATGAGCATAATTATGCTTTTCCACTAACAGGGTTTAAATGTTAAGCTCACATTACAAAACAACTTTCTGTTTGTCCATCTATCCTGCTTATGGTAGTGTGCACCCGTTTAAGTGACCATTACTGAGGTCATTCAGTTGTTTGTTTACTTTTGGACTTATATGATCAGAACTTTGCCTTTATTTGAGGACAGAATATGTATTGTAAATATGATTACAACTTGTGAACACTTAAAAGGGCTTCTGTAGCTATATATGGATCTATGTCTGAACTAACACCTTGTTAAAACATAGTTGTAAGCAAGGTTGGGTTTGCATAGCTGGTACCAGTATTGAGTGCTATTGTGATCAGGAAAACATGTCCGTGTAATGAATACCCCTTTATACCCCACTTTTATATAGAAAATCTGGGGTATGCAGGGGTATACCTATTTTTTCTCCAGAACAAAGATTGTGGGTACTCTTTAGAACCCCCTCGGCGAATAAAAATAAGAAAAATATCAAAAATTTTCTAATGAAAATTTTCAATTTCTAATGAAAATTTTCAGTTTTCACATTTTAGAAAAACCTGTATACTGTACTGCTATGTTTTCGTAATGGTGACATATTCAGTGATCTGAGCTTTCTCACAACATTCATGTCAGTCGCAGCACTTGCCTCGTCTGAACAGTTTTTGCTGTGCACTTAATCCAAGTAAACTATGGACAACCCTTTTAAAAACCTTGCACAGACTGAGGACAGCACCACTATTTTGCCCAATGTTGCATATGTTTTCATTTCATTTCTATTCTGTGCAAAGGGTGGGGAAGATGTGTGGGCGGGAGTGGTATATATTAGGGGTGCATTATAACTTTGTAATTTCAACCCCTTTTTTCTGATCCTAAAGTATATTTGTAAAGTTTACCAGCAGTGGACACTTGTAGAGAAAGAAATCAATAATTTCAGAATTCCATTCCGTACCGTCAAGTTTTAATCTTTTGCCCAAATTTAGGATCTATGTCATCTAAGCGTTTTTAGAGGTCACATGGGTACTGGTATTGGATTGCCCAGTTCAAAAAGTTTAAATGATGTGTTTTTACTTAAAGCTCACAAAAATTTATCTCTACAATAGTTTGAACCAACAGGGTTGTTTGACCATATCTAAGTTGAAGTTTTTACCCTGGATGGATTTGCTACTTTGCATAATACCAAGGCCCATCATGCAAAATGCTGTCAATCATGATTCTATTACTATCATGGTGTATGCCCAGTCGAAGCAGACTTCATAGCAAGGTGGGAGGACTATTTATTTGAGCAACACTAACTCATATAACCCTGGCTTCCCTTTTGTGGGACATAGGCAAACAGTATAGCCCCAGATGTGACTCCGCAGAACGCGGCTTCCCATCTGGGGCTGTCTGTTGGCACAGAGAAATTTCATTAAAAATGAGATAAAAAAATAAAAATCACTCCTGACACCCCTAAAATGAAAGTGGACTCACCCAATTGATAACGATGGGAGAATCCATCCATCAAATATAGATTAAGCTCCCCATATGACTGGTTAAGTACCGTAAGCAAGGGCTGACTGTCAGGACAGCCAAAGAAATTGTTGTCTGGGACGTTAATAAAGCGTCAAATCAAACAAACTAGCAAGATGCAGCCCTTGTACAGAATCAAGTTTTCAACTCAGCCAAGCAGTGAATCATGCAAGCTTAATAGGTTGAATTAAAATAGGCATCACTGCTCAACCAAGACTGTTTCCTTTATATTCAGGCTTCCCCGAAATCATTCAACTAACCTTTCTAAGTCTCAGTATTCTTCAATGGTGAATTTCGCTATGAAAAACAATGCAAATTCAGAAGAAAAGTTTTTACGATTGAAGGAATGGGCACTAATGAAATGTAAACTTGAATATGCCTCATTGAGGAACAACAAGTTTGTTCTGACTTATTTGTTGACTGAGCTGTTGAAAAATATGATATTTGCCATTTTGGTGTTCAATAGAACAACCTGAAAGCCAACTTGCTCCATTAATTGTTTTAATGTAATTGTGCGAGATAGGCACATAGTTCTATAAAGTGCTCTGTCTGAGCCCTTTTAAAATTCTTCAGCTATTTATGTCTTGAACAAGTTTAAAATTAGCTTTATTAAGACAGTCTGGATTGACTTTTTTGACTCAAAATTTTAATGTCTCGCTGTAAAACTGATTATTTTGCCCCTCTTTTCTTTTTTTCGTAAGACTAAGTCAATATTATCTTTCAAAAACTTTTTTAGCTTTGAAAAGTGTGCTGTCATTATTGCATTTTCATAACAAGAAAAAAAGGTTGACTTTTTTCTTATTGCAAAAATGAGCCGCATCATGATAAAACTGAAGTTTTGCCTATGCGAAATCAAAGTCGCAGATCAGCTTCGCAGTAACTGCAAAGCTGATCGGTGCCTTTGTTTTTGCTATACAGATAGTACAATTCCTCTTCTTCCTTATAAATCCGAAATTTCAATCTTCTATCCATCTCCTTTAGCTGCACAGGAGGGAGCCTGGTGGTGGTGTGGTAGATCATCAGACTCAGAATCAAGCAGTGTCCTGGGTTTCTACCCCCCTTGGCCTGCGCTTGATTTTGTCCTTGAGGAAGCCACATACTCTCCATAGTAGTGGTTATTCTGGTTAATACCCATGAAGTGATACCTATGTCCCAACATGACTGAAAAGTTGTTGAATGGGAAACACAACTCAATCAGACAAAATCAGAATACAGATACATATAATGTTTTTGAGCGTCTGTGGATGTATTCTTGTGTTGTGCCGATTAATCGAAATAATCGATAACTATCGGAATCTAGCTTCTATTGGTAGCTATCGATTGGAATTTTCCACTATCGATTAATCGAAATTAAATACATGAGTGTATAGTAAAAACATTTACTAACATAAAATGTTGTTACAAATTCAATTCATTTGTCACAATAATGCCTCCTTATGTCTGCCTTCATTTAGACTTGAATGCATTGTTAATATTCACTTATTAAAGCATCACTTGACAATCTTCACTGTTTATAGTTAGGTTTTTTCTATGCTATGCGCTACAGCAATATTCTATCACATGGTCACTTTATCATTTGTAGAAAATGTGGCCTTAATATATTGGCTATGTTCAATTTAAATACAGAGAAGGGGCATGATGCAGTGACTTGTCACTACATTGTCAAATACTGAGCATTTTTAATCACTTCACTGGTTAATGTAAGGGGAACATACATTTCGATTGTACAATCGATAATCAATCGACTAATGTGCTCCGATAATCGATAGTGATTTTCGCGACCGATACCCAACACTAATGCATTCCGACAAAAACAGAGTAAGTTTAACTCTGTCGTTAAGTGGCAGTGCGCATGACTTTTTCAGATCAAGAGGCTGGGTTTCAACGCCTGTCATGTGCTGAGGTTCCGATGGAAGCATGGATTATGCCTCAGCCATTTATAACCACTGCACCACCTCCTTCCCTACATATGGGGATAGGCAGCGATTACGACTTTTCAGTTTTCAGTGCCCTGCTATAAGACGCACCCCCAGGAGACAAACTGGAGGTCAAAACATTGCTCTTTGCCCTTCCCCTAGCAACACCCCCAGGAGACAAACTGGAGGTCAAAACATCGCTCTTTGCCCTTCCCCTAGCAATAGAAAATCTCCCTTGGGTAAGGATCCTAATGTCAAAACCTTGTAATTTCCCCTGCACTGCGGAGACAATCAAAAAGTTATTGCACGGCACTTCAACCCAGCTATAATCCCCCAACCTTCCCCAGGGGTGGTGGGGGGGGGGGGGAGGGGAGGGGGCAGTGGTTACAAATGACTGGTGCATTAACCATGATTTTTACTTTGTCTAAAATGTTATGGCCTTTCATTGTGTACAAGTTAGCGCTTTGTCCTACTCGATCATGACTACAAAAGTGCAGCTTACCTTGCAAGGACTTTCTGCATAATATGTTATCTGCAAAAGTTCACTTTTAAGGGCGAAAGGTGGGAGTGTTTGTAAAGAAACTTGCTTTATTGTCATGTCTTATTCACCAACCCCTGGGTACAATCTGCAGGTCAAAACTTTGCTCTTTGCAATAGAAAATCTCCTGTGGGTAAAGGATCCTAATATCACAACCCCATATTTTCCCCTGCACTACAGTGACAACGAAAAAGTGGTGGATGTGGGGGTTGGGGGGGGGTGCAGTTGTTACAATTAACTGATGCATTAAAATGCAGGTTTAGCACTAGAATAGATGTATTGCCAAAATAATGCTTACTCAAATAAAAGTTTTGATTGACAGATAGATTGTCCTTATTAAAAAGTAATTAATCAGCAATATATAATCGCCACACAAAATGAGAAGTGACATGCACTTTGATTTAACAAAATAATGGGAAGCACTTTGGCCTAATGTTAGAGCAACAGACTGTGAACTGAAAGGTCCTGGGTTTGATTTCCATTCGTGTGCTGTTTTATGTCTTTGAGCAAAAAAATTAACTCCCCAAAGTACTGGTTAATAGATCTGTCACAAAATGACAAACATGGCTGAAAATTGTTGACTGGACAGATCAGTCTAAGTTGCAACCCAGAGTTACTTATTCCGATGACGTAAACTAAGATCAGACTGAACAGTCATGGTTCAGCAGGAGGCAACATGAGCCACGTCATGAGAAAACCAACAGTCTGCACATGCAAAAACAAAGACACAGATCAGCTGTGCAGTAACTGCACAGCTGATCAGCGCCTTTGTTTTTGCTTCATGGTTAGTATAATTCCTCTTCTATATCCAAAATTTCAAGCATCGAATAATAATAAAATAATAATAATAATTGTCTTTATTTTAAGAGGGTAACACATTTAACAACAGCCAATCTTCCATGAGGCCCTCAGTACTAACTACGACAAAATACAATATAATTATACAAAGAAAATCTAGACATCGTCTTTGTTTGTACACTTTGGTTTGGGTTGGACCTGTTTAGAAACCACATTATTGGTTTTCTCATGACGTGGCTCATTTGTTTGTTGGTTTTGTCAATAGGGCCAGAAGTAAACACCCAATAGATAAAATCATAAAGATACTGACAAAGGCCTTTAGACTTTTCCATATTTTACATGTTTGATTTACATGTTCTGTTGATTTTAATTGGAGTTTGTATAAAAGCCAGTGAGATTTGAGCCAGGTCATGAGAAAACATGTCTTAGGGATTTTGGGCGCGGTCAGACATGGACCATGCTGTCTGTCGTGGGAGATAACTAGAGGCTTCAAAATTAATGGAGTAAACTGCTCTATAAACAGCAGAAGGGAAAAACTGGGAGAAGAACTATCTAGTCTTCAAAAATAAAAACGTATCAGACATGATCATTTGGTTGACAGTTGACAGGCAGCCTTACTACGTATACTGACGAGCTATCGTGATCCCCCATTCTAAAAGATTAGTTTCCATCGAATTCTATTATAAGTACAATTTTGTATATATATGTTTTGGTCTACATTTTTTTCTCTCAACTTTGTTTTGTAATTTGTATTTTCTACTATTTTGGCCTGTATTTGATAATTGGGGGAAAATTATTATATGAATGCGCTGTTATTAACTTTTATTAATTTCATGAATAGTTATTAGCCCATAAGATCTACGAGTTAATAATCAACAATGGCTCTGTTGTGGTACATGATGAAGCTAATTTTGATTGACTTTGACATTGTTCAATTTCATTTTGCACTTTTAGGGCAAAAGAATATTACTTTCCATTTCACTAAATTTAATGAACCACAGCAGAAAATCAGATTTTTGCAAATATGAAAGAAATTGCAAACTTTTGGAAAATCAGGTATCTCAGATCAGGGCCTTTGTTTTACATCTTCTTTTGTGTACAAATCAACCTCATTATAAAGCTATCTTTGGGGTCCATGGAATCAGACCATGTTAAAAGTGAAACCAATTTTTATTTGTTATAATGAGGTTATTAACAAAATAGTCGTTTCAGGAGCCATGACATGGCCATGTTAACGGTGATAAATTGAATCTGTACTATAGTGAGGGGCATTATAATGAGGTGTAACTGTAGCTCGGATTATTTAGGTTTCGTCAGTATATTAGCACCATAATGTTAAAAGCCATGCAGAGATTCTACAATGGCTTGCATACTACCTGGCTTGACAGTTTTTTTCTGCATCCACATTGACAAAGTTTTGTGAATATTTGTTGAAACATGCACAAATAACCAATGTAGTACAATATTTTGTATACATTTTAAATCATTGGTAAATTTCAAACTATATGGTTAAATGTGCAGAAAGACACATTTTCCTTTAGCATGATTCATTTTGGTGATTCAGTTCATTTGTTACTGAATGTTAAATTGTTAAATGAACAATCAGTTCATAATTTGGGTTTTTAAATAACATGTTTAAATTACCAAAATGGCTTTGAAAATTATTAATGCAGAAAAAGTGGAGACAGTCTGATCAGGCTAGCAATTGAAATGTTAGAGCCATGATGCGAGGAAACTAGCCTTCGGGGTTTCCAACCGAGTCCGACACAAACTAGCCTGTACAGTCTCAGAAGAAGACTAGAAGCTTTCCACTTTGGTTTTAACTAGAAGAGTTATTTTACGAGCCATGTAGCGTAAACAAAGGCACTGATCAGCTGTGCAGCAACTGCACAGCTGATCTGCACCTTTGTTTTCGCATAGGCAAAAATACAGTGACGTAGCTCAATTGAAATGAACAATAAAGGGTGTAATTATGTTACACTTGCTATGGTGTAGTTTGAAACATTATGCATTTTAAAAAGTAAAAGAAGTGATAAAAACAACCAATTTCAGATTGTTACAATTTTCTAAAGATGAAGTAATTGTAATATTTAAGGTTGTTATTTGTTAAAAGGTTGTAAGGGTTCCGAGCTATTTTTACTTTGCAGTATACTGTGTCTGTAGTCCCCCCTCAGACCCCCTCTTCTGAAGTGGTAACATTTAATAATGCACCAGTCATTTGTAACCACTCCCCCCCCCCCACCTACGGGAAAGGGTTGGTATTATGACTTTTCAGTTTTCAGCACCCTGCTATATGCCCCACCCCCAAATTTGGAGTTCAAAACTTTGCTCTTTGTCCAGCCCTTCGCAATAGAAACCTCCCTGGGATAATATAAGGATCCTAATGTCATTTCCCCTACACTGCAGGGACACCCAAAAAGTAAGTGCTGTGCACTTTAGCCCAGATTTTATCCACCCTTCCCTGTAGGTGTGGGGGCAGGGGGGGGGAACCCTTCCCTGTAGGTGTGGGGGCAGGGGGGGGGGGAGGGGTTAGTGGTTACAAATGACTGGTGCATCATACTGGCTTTCTGGAAAACAACAATGATTCTTGAAAAGTTTCTAGTCTTTGGAGACTAGTAATTCAGCATATAGTTGCGATATTTTGCATGTTTGACTTCTAAAATCATCTTAAGGTCACACAATATCTTAAAAATTTGTTTAAATTGAAAATGCTTTATCGGTAGTTGTACCATTTAAAGGTATTTATCATCTGTGCCATATCATGGGAAAACCTGTCTTGTCATAATGTATATTACACTTGTACCAATTAGCCTATGTATCGACGCAGCCTCATTGGTGCCTCACTTGATTGACTTCGATAATTATATTTTTCGTCTCTGTATACAAATTTCAACCATCTCTCTAGCTCCTGCATCTCAGTTAAATGCTGCTTTATACCTGAACAGAATATAAAATTCTCGAAGACTGGTTATACCATGTCGAAGCTCGTAAGGCAAACAGAATAGAAAGGCTATGCAATGGGGCAATAGTGATTTATGTAAATATTTTCTCTGTTTTGTGTCATACAAAGCCTAATATTTCTACATCATTGAAATCTGCTGGTACACATTAACAAATATTTTCATAATCAGGAAAATTTTCATAATCTAAAAATTAATACGTAGTCACTAAATCGGCAAGTTTCAAATTCCAGTGAACTAAGGTCTTAAAAGTTTCAATCATCGATCATGAAGGGAAAAAAAGGCAATTCGTGTTCCATTGATTGGCAGTGAATTCGATTGGTCAGGTATTGACGTTCCGCTTTAATGGAGAGCTCAGCTATCGAACAGTTAACCTGTGCAATTTTTACCGTTATACAAAGTAAAGTAATAAAGACGAGCGGCAAGCGATTACTAAATTGAGCTGTACATTGTCTATTTATTGTTATTTTATAGTGATATTAACAGGATAATATACATTTCAGTGATATTTAGCTCTATATATTATTGGATAGTTATAACGGTTTTATAAATACGAGAAAAATGTGAGGAAAAGTTTGGATTTGTCGTTAATTAAAGTGAAAGACAAACTGAGGATACTGTGATAGTAATAATTCGTCATTCCACGTCATTTATATACGCAATCCTCTTGTTTTACTGTACAAAGAAACATAAGCAATAAACAGGGAGTTATTCCCTAAATAGGAGTGAATTAGCCCTGTTTGACAAAATTCCTGCTTTTGAAATTGTTTCTAGAGCAGGATTGTGTCAGTGTGTAGTGTTCTGTAAGGATTAAACAAATTTTATTTATGGATATTCTGGTTTCTAGGTAGTATCAGTAAGTAGATTTTACATTACGAAACCATGCCCATGCAATATACAGTGATTTTTTTCAGTATTGAAAAATCAAAACATTGATTGTGGGTTCTCGTTAGAACCGCCTCGGCGTGTTCTCGTTAGAACCGCCTGCCGAGGCGGTTCTAACGAGTACCTACAATCTATGTTTTGGAGCAAAATTAAGAAAAATAGGTATATCCCTTTAAATCCCAGTTTTACGAGATGTACATGTAGTAAATATAATTTTTGTCTGTTTTACTTGAAATTTTATGACTGTAATCTCTTAAAAACCATTATTTAAAATCACATGCAATTCTTATAGTGTTATAAAATATGTACATTGGAAAGTGTTCACCAAATACATATACATTGTAGCTAGTACATGCCAAAATTCCCACTGATATGAGCAGAAATAATTTTGAAGAATAAAGAAAAAATCCCATTTCTACAAGTACATATTTAATGATGCCACTGGTTTTAATATAGGAAATGATTTTGCTATTAATGCATGATGGACTGTAATGCATTTACATATTATTTTTGCATTTAATCAAAAGAATTTGAAGTATTTGATTTTATAAATGACACAGCACATGTCATAAGCTGCATGCAGTCAAAACATACACATCTGCAGCTTCCTGTATAGTATTTCAAAACTGACACAAATATTAACCTTGCATTCCCTGAATGTGCGAAACTTGCTGTATAATTTTTGCAACCAAAATCAAATGAGCCGCGACGCGAGAAAACTGGTCTTCGGGGTTTCCGACACAAACCGGCCTGTACAAGCTCAGAAAAGAGCTAGAAGCTTGAAATTTCGGGTTTAAGTAGAAGAGGAATTGTACTATCCGAGTAGCGAAAACAAAGGCGCTGATCAGCTTCGCAGTTACTGCGAAGCTGATCTGCGCCTTTGTTTTCGCATAGGCAATATTCCCGTTTTCTCACGATGCGGCTCAAATGATTGCTTACTTTTTAATTTTGTTCATTTTAGAACCATTATAGAGTTGACTTTTTCAGTTCCCTGGATGTTGTAAGTTTCATTACGAAAACATGCCCATGCAGTAAACAGAGATTTTTTAGCTTTAAAAATTGAAAATTTTCAGCTGAAAAATTTTGATATTTTTCTTATTTTTGCTCAAAACATAGATTGAGGCGGTTCTAACGAGTACCCACAATCTATGTTTTGGAGCAAAAATAAGAAAAATAGGTATACCCCTGCATACCCCAGTTTTACTATATAAAAGTGAGGTTTAAAGGGGTAATCATTGCACGGACATGTTTTCCTGATGTAAAATATTTCTCCTTTTCTTTGTTTTCAGAACTATGAATGGTAATAGTTCTGGCAGAAACCAGCTTCCCGGTCCAGGCGGGGGTCACCAAACCCCCTCGGGCATCCCCGCCCTCCGTATCCAAGCCGACACCCCCGTACCTGCGAACCCAAAGGACAAAAGAGTGCCCCTACCCTCACTTTCTACACAACGGTCTATCATAAATCAAGGAAAACCTACGCAAAATGGATTCCAGGACTTCAAGTCCCCATTTGCACAGCCGAGGGCCCCGGGGCCGAATGGACTCTTCTCGACCCCACGACAAGTAAAGCAAGGTTTGTATTAAGTTTTGTGTAAGAAGTTATTGGTAAAATGATTGGCATGAAATTCTGGTAAATGAGCCTTCGCATGGGAAATCCAACAATTTAAGTTTCAGATCAGGTCCGACACAAACCGGCCTGTACAGTCACAGAAGCAGGCTAGAAGCTTGAAGTTTCAGATTTAAGAACAAGAGGGATAGTACTATCCGGGTTGCAGAAACAAAGGCGCTGATCAGCTTCGCAGTTACTGCAAAGCTGATCTGTATCTTTGTTTTCGCATAGGCAAAAATCCAGTTTTTTCATGACGAGCCTCATATTAGATCACCTTGAAATAGGCTGAGCTGTTCATATGATGGACTTATAAAACAGGAAAAAGGACCAAATAAATTTTAAATTTTTATGTGAAATATAATTTTAATCTTAAGAAAATCAAAAAGGTCAGTGAGTGATAAAAATGACAGTCAATGTAAACAAATAATTGATAAAATGTTATCTAATGTCTGTATGTATCCTTTAAACATGGGAGCATCTTTTTACAACATTAATTTTAATCTGATCTTAATCAAAATTAATCCAGTCTTTTAAACTCAAAAATGTATTTTATTAGATTTTATAAAATAGATATACACACTTTGGGCGTGAATGCTCGATTGATAGCTCTTGTGTTTTGTAATGATGCAGATCTGGAATTCACATTTCGTTGGCTCGTTGACAAAACCTCGTAACTGCACTTTTTTCAAAAAATCTTTTTTCACATGGCGCGATTCAAAACATTCAAATTCAGCTTGTGACAAAGCCTTGTAGGTTATGTCCAATGGGAAGTTAGTTTTTCGATGACCTTACAAAACCTCGTAACTACAAATGGTAAACAGACTTGAAAAAAGGTGACAAAACCTCGTATATGCAATTTCAAAAAATTTAAATACCAGAAAATCTTTATCTTTTAGATATGCAAAAGTTGCATATCTATGATTTCTAATAAATGCATTCTTTAATTCATCATAAGAATCTGCTTCTGGCTTTCATTTATCAAGTTTTGTATATACGACAATTTGTAAACATGCACAATTATATATCATTTATATACAAGTTTTAGTTTTTTGCTTCTCCTGAAAAAAATGTTTTTTTTGCAGTTACGAGGTTTTGTCAACGAGCCAACGATTTCTTTCACAAAAATTTAGTCATGAATTGAAAATATAAGGCAATTCTTTCAGTTGTGCTGATTCAAGAACAATAATAAATTATTGTGTCTATTAGTAGTGAAGGAAACAAGCACTAAGTACTGGTAATCTGCAAAAGTTAAGCTTTTTTTGCTCAGGAAAAACATGACATCAACTCCTGTTTACTGCCTGATTTTGTTGATGTAAATCATCAGACTTCTCATGTTGCATCCTGATACAATTTTCTCCTTATGAAGCAATATCCCTGTTATCTGTGCGCATTATCGAAGAAGCGCCATGAGAAAGCAGATGTATAGGGGTTTTCGGCCGTGTCTGGCTCAGTTTTCTGGGCTGTACAAGTGCAAGAAAGAGGTTTGAAAAAGACAATTTAGAAACTGAGCCGGGAAGCGTTGTCCTAGGTATAGAATTAAAACAAGGATACTGATCTGCAATACAATAAGCATGCAGCTGATATGTGCCGGTGGTTTCGCATTCACTTTAAACAGATTGTATCATGATGTAGTCCATGTATAAGACATAAGAAGACATTTTGATAGATAGAACTGGCTCTTATTCCCTGCGGAATGTTACGATACACTTGAGAAGTGCGGGGGACATCTGAGCTGTGTCAGGTCACAATCTCTTGACCATTGATTTTGGGATTTGGGCATCTACTATCTTCTCAGGTTTTGAAGGAATATACAATCTAGCATACAGCTGAACTAAATACTACAGTTCAACCTCATTATAACACGCCTCATTATAATGCGGTTTTCAATATAACACTGCCATGTTATGGCTCCCAAAAAGATTATTTTACTATCTGTCTATTGTAAAGAACCTCATTATAACACAGTTCACTTATAACACGGTCTGATTCTGTGGACCCCAAAGATAGCGTTATAATGAGGTTTACCTGTACTTAAAAAGTTGGTTTGTTTGTTTGATTTGTGGCTTAGCGTCCCAGTCAACAGCTATGGTCATATCGGGAAGTTGCCTCAATTTAATGGGACTTCTACCCAACATTAGGATGTCATGACACCCAAAAAGTGCTTGAAACTTTAACATATAATTTATTACATGGATGGCTCAACTGAATGATGTACAACTACAAGCAATTATTAAAAACTAAAAGCCTAATTCCAAACAGTCTGATAGTCCTGTATCTGCTCACAAGCTTCCAAAGTCATGCATTCTAGTAAAATGGCATGCGTTCAAGATCAAGACCAAGCCCTTGACAGGACTGGTAACCTAGAAAGAAAACTTCAATTAAGCTATTGTAAATTTTGCTTGTATCAAATTATGCTGTTAAATATACCTCATCGATCTTTTTAACTAATTGAAATGTATCCATATTTTAATGAACATGACCATAAAAAATGCATCAAGTTATGTATTTATAGCAAAACATTATGCAAAAGCATGCATTCAAAATACACCACCTTTTATGCATATTCTTTTCAGTACATGTATGAGCCGCGTCAGTAATTGCGAAGCTGATCAGCGCCTTTGTTTTTGCTACTAGGATAGTACAATTTATCTTCTTCCTAAATCTGAAGTTTCAAGCTTCTAGCCATCTTCTGTGCTTCTACAGCTCGGTCTGTGTCAGAGCTGGTCGAAAATCCCAAAGACTGGTTTTCTCGCGTTGCGTCTCAGTATGATGGTTATCTTTATTTTTCGCGAACTCGTTTGTTACCGCTTCGCTTGTTTATCCTAAATTCTAGTTTTTACATTAGTATTTGTAAAACCTGAAAGCCAGATTTTCACATCGTAAATCTCATATTCTTGTGCTGTAAGTAATGATGCCTATCTCTTTAAATCTATTTTAAATCGGTGAAAAAGTGTTCATTTATAGCAATAGCGACTGTATAAATTGCAAAACATGATATGTAAAGAGTGTTAAAAAAACTTAAGAAAGTCATTAATGGGGCGTCTTGATTACGATATAAGCTGAATCACACATTATCGTTTACCGAACATGTGAAATCTTGAAGTAGATGTCTTAAATTATTGTCGGATATTTTCATTGGTAATGTGGCAAGCAAAAAAGAATCATTTGAGCCGCCTTGTGGGAAAACCAACAATGTGGTTTCAGAACAGGTCCGACACAAACCAACCTGTACAAGCACAGAAAAGAGCTAGAAGCTTGAAATTTAGGATTTAAGTAGAAGAGGAATTGCATTATCCAAGTAGCGAAAACAAAGGCGCTGATCAGCTTACCGCAAAGCTGATCTGCGCCTTTGTTTTCGCCTATGCAGATTGTTGGTTTTCCCATGGGGCAGCTCAATTATTGTCGGAAAAGCAAAAAGAATCATTTATTGTCACTTTTCGAGTCTATGTAGAATTGGTATAAAAACTGTGAAGCTTATGTGCCTGCAAAAACAAATTATGCAACAACAAAAAAGTTTAACAAGAAATGAAAACTGTTACAATTCATTTAATTTTGTTTTCTGTAAGTTAGAAAAACACTGTTTTTCAGGTCACCCAAATTTGAGCAGCGACGTGAGAAAACTGGTCTTCTGGGTTCCTGACCATGTCTGACACAAACCGGCCTGTACAGTCTCTGAAGAAAGATAGAATTTTGAAATTTTGGGTATAAGTAGACGAGGAATTGTACCATCTGTAAAATGAAATCAAAGGCACCGATCTGCACAGCTTATCTGTTCTGCACAGCTTATCTGTGTCTTTGTTTTTGCATAGGCAAAAATCTGGTTTTCTCGTGATGCGACTCCTGCGATTTTGTGTTTGTTTTTCAGCTTATGTTATAAATTTATATTTGTGCCTGATAAAAATTGACAAAAAAGGTTTTGTATGCCAAGTTTTAATGTCACCATCAATTGAAGTGAAGATCTAAACCTGTCAAAACTTTTAATTGGTCTGTTAATTTGTTTGAAAATTGGAAAAGTTCTGAGCCATGATGAGAGGAAACCAGTTTTCGGGGTTTCCAACAAGGTCTGACACAAATCGGTCTGTATTGACACAGAAGCAGGCTAGATGCTTGAGATTTTGGATTTAAGAAGAAGAGGAATTGTATATCCGTGTAGTGAAAACAAAGGCACCGATGCTGATCAGCTGTGCAGTTACTGTACAGCTCATCTGTTCCTTTGTTTTCACATAAGCAAAAATCTTGTTACGCGGCTCATATAATAATTATTATATAGACAAATAAAGTAATCAAATACAAAATGAGCCGCGTCATGAGAAAACCAGAATTTTGCCTATGCAAAAACAAAGGCACAGATCAGCTTCGCAGTAACTGTGAAGCTGATCAGCGCCTTTGTTTTCGCTACTCGGATAGTACAACTCCTTCTTCTTCCTAAATCTGAATTTTCAAGCTTCTAGCTATCTTCTGTGGCTGTACATACCGGTTTCGGAAACCCCGAAGACCGGTTTCTCGCGTCGCGGCTCAGTTAGGGGTATGCTATATCAGTGTCTTAGTTTTGCTGGGTTTCTCTATTTGAGAATATTGTTTACATAAAATCATTTTATCAAGCAGGATGTTTGATTAAACATGCTGAAGCAGGTCAGGTCACAGTTGAGAGGCCCCTTGCCTTTAACCCATTAATGCCCATAGCTATCAAATAGAAGAGTCCACTTTAATTGTTAGGGGAATCAGAAGTGATTTTAAAATTGTATTCAATTTTTCGATGAAATTTTTTTAAACAAACAGAATAATATCCCCTTGATGGGAAGCAGTGTTCTGTGGCATCACATCTGGAGCTATACTGTAAAAAGGATGCCAGGCTTAAATGAGTTAAGTGTGTAAAGCCACTCTCTCAACCCTCACTGATGTTGTGGTAAAGTAACGGTGCCCTGTACATTCAAATTGTGACTTATAGATTCCATCCCTGGCTACTCAAGTCTTTTGGGTGAGACTTTAAAATGAGGTCATACATGTACCTCTATATGAACTCAGATGTTTGTGCGACATGAAACCGTCATAAAATTTAAACTGCTCATGAATGACAAAATAGCCAAAATGAATTGAGATTTCAGATTGATCCCCACATTTTTTGTCTCAGCTGAGTTGACCCTTACAGAATTGCAGCTCATATCCAGCATGAATCCAGTATAAATACAGCATAGTTTTGCAGCATGATCCCAGCATGATTGCAGCGTACGATGCAGTATGATATCAGCATACACTGCATTCCAGCATACGCTGCAATTTCGTAAGGGGAGCATGAAAAGTTTTAAAACCTCAGGACCAGGCTTTTATCGTCTCTAATTGGTAGCTGTTAGTGGAATACAAAACCCTACTCGGCTCTCACTCAAACTTTAGATGTTGCAGCTTATTTTTCAAAATATTAAATATATTACGCATTTCTCCGATTTTAATTAGTTTGTATGCCATGTCATTGACCCAGGATATTCCATCAGGAAAACATGTCCCTGGTGTAAAATGGTGTATACTCTCTTATACCCCACTTTTATATAACAAAACTGGGGTACGCAGGGGTATACCTATTTTTCTTATTTTTGCTCCAAAACATAGATCGTGGGTACTCGTTAGAACCACCTCGCCGAGGCGGTTCTAACGTGTACCCACAATCTATGTTTTAGAGCAAAAGTAAGAAAAATAGGTATATCCCTGCATACCCCAGTTTTTCCATATAAAGTGGGGTTTAAGGGGGTATTCATTGCACGGACATGTTTTCCTGATGATAATGAAGTTATTTCATAGGGTGTGTTGTAAAAAATTAAAGCTTTTGAAAAATAAGAAGAAAAAAATCTTTTATTGGAACAGGATATAATGAATAATAATGTTAGAACCAAAATCTTTTTAGGGAACAAAAGATTGGATAATTGCTCTTTAAAATTAATGTCAAAAGTTTTTTCCCTAAACTTTTATAACTAAAAGAAGTCATTGTTGGTACTTTAGGCCTTTCATAAATAACTCAGTAGTTTACTACTTTAGAAATAAATCAATCTCTGAATAGATTTTTAGTTAAAATTCATCTATAACACTGACTGAATTGGGGGACAATACCTTTATTAAAAAGTTACATTGCAAAGAATTAATCTTCAAAACCTATTTTTACAATTACTTGTCATTTGAAACATTTACACGAAGAAGCATACTAAGGGACAAAAGTGCAGAAATCACCACGTTTCATTCTCCTGCACAAAATGGCAGCTGCCATAAATTGTCATTGATTGTGAATATAAAAAAAAACCCAGCCAAATCAATTTAACCTGTCACTGAATTGTCTTAAAATTTGTAAAAACACACATTTTTTATGAAGTCAATAATTTGAAATTGTCAAATATTTGTGTCATTTCAGACTTTTCCACCGACAATGGTTTTGGTCTACAAGGATTTAAAGTCAACCCAAGACAGAAGCAAAACTTCGGACATGCCAACGCAAGCTCTTTTGCAAACCCCAATCCGGGTCAGCAAATGCATCTACCCAACCAGCGCCTTGAAACGCAGACACCTACGCCTAGTGAAGTGTCAAGTATTCAGTCTACGCCAAGAAATTTGCAAACACCCACAATGTCCATGGTCTCGGGGCAGGGGTCAGAGAGAAATCTACAAACACCTATCAGTCAAGTGGACAAGAAGGTTTTCTTGGAACCGCAGCCACTAAGTAAAGGATGGAACCCATACCCAGCCTTGCCCCACGTGGGGTCCAGAGATTCAGATTGTCAATCGGATCAGCAGTCGGTGACATCGCGCCCAGGGAACTCATGGCATACTGGTGGCATGATCCCACCCGGCAGTGCCACAACACGTTACCCAAGCAGCAGTGGCTCCAATTCGCTGTCACCGCATCTAGCCATGGATACATCGCCAACAGGGTCCACAGCATTTGGAGGATCCAACTTCACGACAAGCCCACGCCATTCCGCCCATCTCCATTCCCGAGCCACAAAGCGCGCTTTGTCATTATCACCCATGGGTAGCGATTTGGAATTCAACAAATTGATCAGAACATCACCTACATCACTTGTAGCATATATTAATGGGGCACGGTCATCTGCAAGTATCTCACCACAGCCTGCCATGATGCAAAACTACGGCCATTTCGGTCATTTAATTGCCCGTAACAGCCGAAACAGCAGTGGCTCTGGCTCCGCTAACTCTAATAACAGAAAAAGTGGCCTTCCGTCCAATTGTGGCATCACAAATCTTAAAACTGAGCCTGGTATTGAAGTCTCAGATATGCAAGACTACTTTCAGGATATTGTCAGCAACCAAGTGGTCATGCCGCAAAATGAAATCCCTTACTGGGAACAAAGAGCGTTCCAAGACATTCAGCAGTATGGAGCTCCCCGGTTTAATCTTCCGCCAGAGAATCAAGTGCAGCAACCAAACTTTAATAGTGGCATGAATAAGCAAGTCGGAAATTTGGCCATCGGTAGCATGAACGATAACATGAACTCTAACATGAACAATATGGTGGACAATATGAACAGTATGAATGTTCGACCTCCGCCTCCCTACAATCAGGCTGTCGGACAACAACAACAACAACAGCAGCAAATGACTAATGGAATTAATCCGCCACATTCAAACAATATGCAGTCAAGCTTCCAGCAACAACCCTTACAGCCATTGCCAGTGCAGCAAAATAATTTGAGTCAGAGTGAAAATTTGAACAATCTGAATAATAACAATATGAATAATTTGAACACTTTAACGAGTAATATAAATGACGTTCTTTTGAATGAAAGTTTTCTCGACGACGGTGAAGTGGACGAGAACGGAGAAAAACAACATATATGTCGGTGGATAGACTGTAATAATCAGTTTAAAGAGCAAGACGAACTTGTCCGCCATATTGAAAAAGCCCACATTGATCAGCGGAAGGGCGAGGATTTTACCTGTTTCTGGGCTGGTTGCCAGCGGAGATATAAGCCGTTCAATGCGCGATACAAGTTACTTATTCATATGAGAGTGCATAGTGGAGAAAAACCTAACAAATGCACGGTGAGTGGTTTTATTATCATTTGAAACTGACCAGTCCAATTCATAAAAAAGGGGAGCATGGTGGTCAGGTGGTAAAGCGTCAGACACATTACGAAAACACGCCCGTGTAATATACAATATACAAATTTTTCTAAAGTTGGAAAAATTGAAAATTTTCGGTAGAATTTTTTCGATATTTTTCTTATTTTTGCTCAAAACATAGATTGTGGGTAGACGTTAGAACCGCCTCGCCGAGGCGGTTCTAACGAGTACCCACAATCTATGTTTTGGAGCAAAAATAAGAAAGATAGATATACCCCTGCATACCCCAGTTTTGCTATATAAAAGTGGGGTTCAAGGGGGTATACATTACACGGACATGTTTTCCTGATGACCAAATTGAAAGGTCTTGAGTTTGAATCCCACAGCGCCAAGTTACGTTTTTTAGCAAGACAGTTCATCACTGCCTTTAATGCTGGCTTTGTCTCAATATACCTAAGACATTGTTAACTGGGACATTAAAACTCAATACAAACAAAGTAATGAAGATGACCGGAGATCCAATGGTTGCCCAGAGCACTTCCTTATTGAAGATGAGGTCATTTTTACAGTCAGTCTTCCTTTTCAACTTAAAGAAGCGCAGTTGTCAGTTAATGGTTAAAGACGTATGCACTTGTATGGTATACTGAGGCTTGCCCAGGAAAAGTATGGCTAACTTATTGTCATAGAATTACCTAATTGGTTTTCTGTAGACGTCAAGTCAAATAAATAAACTCATTAGTGGTTGGTAGCACTGAAATTTTGCTGTGAAATATTTTCTGTGGATTTTCTTACGCTGATTTAAGCAGCAAGTTAAATGTAAAAGGGTGTAAACTAAGTACTGGTAAACAGCTTAGATTTAGCCTGCTTAGAGAAAAGAGTGGTTGTTATTACTGGTCATCCAGATATGCAAAATGCTCATTTTATTGAGTGCATAACCACGGGGGTGATTCAATTGATACCACCTGTGCTGTCGTCCGAGACGTTACTGCATATATTGCTGTCGTCCGAGTATTCCGGTTTTCGTCCGAGTACTACGGCTGTCGTTACACAAACAGTACACACGTAAAAGCGGCTCGTGATTGTATTTGAAGGTATTATTTATCTTTTTTACTGCTAGAATGTGTTGTTAGATATTTGTCTTCGTGCAATATGTTTGTACGGGTTTTTGGGTCGCTAGTTTGCATACAACCATGTGTTTAATCGTAAAAAAGCAAAAACCACATAAATATGCAAATACTTTAATAATCAGCATCTCTCAGTTCTAACCATTTATTGAACAACATGGAAAACATAACTGCAAAGAAAAAACCTTTTACAGTTATAAAAAAATCCAAAGCAGAAAGGGTTTGAAGGGGCGTTTAACTTTTGGTGTAACTGCTGTCGATCGGTTGTAAATATGTGTGATACGGCTATCGGTTAAACTCGTTACGGATGTCGACAATTTAGAACAGGTAATAATTGAAAATATATGGGTAAAACTAAGTTTAAGGCATCCTAGATTTCAGAAATATGAATGAAATAACATCTATTTCACTTTGTTCATATTTCTAACGATAAACCACGGTGGGTTGGTTACACAAAGTAAGATATTTACATGGCACACCGCCGCACTTTCAAATATGAATATTGAAAGTCGTCTATACAGTGACCGGTTGCCTTGCTTTCTCATTTTCGCATGCATTATCCAAATCAGAAAGTGTAATGTATACAATTTAAACTTTGATGAGCGTCACGATTGTCTTACAGCGGAAAAAGACACACTGTGGCGAAATTGACTGATTGATCATTTGTGTAATGCACTTTAGCCATTTGTGACCACGCCCGTCCACCCCCATCCCCGGGGAGGGCGGGGGCAGCCGTGGAAATGAGCAGGGCTTTGACCAAAGTTTTGCTACGGCAGTGCGTGGGAAACGGGCCGTGAAATTAAAAGCAGCCTGTGGAGAAAACAGCAGTGGTTTTACCAACAATCAGTCCTCACAGGGTGGGTTTTTTTTTTTTAGCGAGGATTGCTTTTAGCGATGATTTGCTGGACCAAAAGTAAAAATTCCCGCTATTCCCCGGGGGTGGGAACCCGTTGTTACAAATGACTAGTACATAATACCTTATAATATTGCATTCATGTGTATATTTTCTTGTAGTCGCTCTCGAAGTGTAATATTCTGCTCTGCGATACAAAGGTTCACGTGTGTTGGTTGTGTTGTTCTTTCTGTCCCGCTTGGGATGTCTTTGGGTTGGGATGTTGATATTTAGCCAGTCGAATACAATGATTTCATATTTTATTTGACTCCCCCCCCCCCCCCCCCCCCCCCCTTTTCTTGGTTTCGCGAATTTACTTTTTGGTGAACTAGTAAAGTTGGTCTCCTATCCGCCTAGTATCTTCTGGTCTTGGCTTTACTGCATCGGCATTTTGTATATTTATATCTTTTAGCCAGCTTAGCACGTTGTTTAATTTCATCATACCGTTTTTCCTTTCCGCAGTCCTCGTAGAAACGGTGGTTTCGCTTTCCTAAGAAAAATGGTTTTGTTGATTGTAATAATAATCTCTAAATTTCTGGTTTTGATTTTAACTTAATTACATCAATTTGTTTTGTTACATATGTTCGCCAGTTGAACACTATTTTTATTTTCTTTCTTTATAAAATGTCCCCAGGAGAAATGGTTTTCGCTGTTTTACCCAGTAAATAAGCTATTCGGCATCCCAGGACAAGTGGTTTATCTTCATGATACGATTGCTAATTGAGCCTACCTCTATGTGCCCAGGAAAAATGGTTTTGGCGTTGTCCCTAGTAAATACGCTCATCGGCGTCCCACGAAAGGTGGTTTATCCTCATGATACGACTGCTTATTTTGCCTGCCTCTCTGTTGTGTTCGTTGCCTTTGGTTTTGGTTGCGACATAGCCTGATGACTACCTCGTTTGGAAAGAGCTAGTTATTCTGCTATTCGAGTGCGTTGTCCGACTGATGCCGTTTGCATGAGTCATTTGTGAAATATTTTAAATATACTATCATATGACTGTATATGAAACTGTAAAAAAAATCACATATTTTCATCTGGTCGCCGAGAACACTTCGAAAAATTTAAGTTCCGAAGTGTTCTAGATGTTGACAAATGTTTCAAAGAAAGAAAAGTTTGCTAAAGAGTTCTTATACTATGCCGCATATGATAGGATATGTGTGAAATATTTTCTTTCATATGAATATAGCAATGCGTGATTTCCGACAGTATGTGCAGTACGAACGCGCTCCCTAACGTATGCACAAAATATAACATACACGGAGTTTGTTACACTGTGTCAGCTTATAAATCGTTTTCATTTCCAGAAAACATGTTATGCAAAGTTTGTACTTAGAGACTCATTGTTCATTCATGTGACTTCACTAATTATCTCATATGACATTACAGAAGAGACTATTTGTAGCATTTGTGTTTTTCGAGGTTACTGTTATGCTTTCTAGCGCTGTATAGTCGTCGTTTTATGAGTAGCATACGAAAATTATTCAGAAACTACAAAATAAATGCATAAAATATGTTGAATTTGATTTCAATGGGCAATATGCCATCTCGAAATACTATCGACAGCCGTATCGTACTGATCAATAAACAAACGCCAGCCGTATCAGGGGTCAGCGACAGCCGTATCACGCTTTTTAAAAATGGGAAATAAAATTTGAAGGACGCAATGAATTGGGTAAATGATTACAGCTTTCAAAGGCTAAATGGAAAGCGTAATATCCCTGATACTTTCGCTTACATGGAATGGTTGCATATGTTGAAAGTAACGAAAACACGCGAGAAAACGACGTTTTGAACTAAAAATAAATTCTTGTGATTGTCTTTATGTTAAGAAAACTGGAAAGACGTTTGTAATAACGATAAATACCTTCTTGACAATTTTCGGTGATAAATGCGCTGATTAGCGACGATCTGTTGGCCCTGTGGGCACTGAAAAAGGGGCACCGATGATAACGACAGCCGTAGTACTCGGACGAAAACCGGAATACTCGGACGACAGCAATATATGCAGTAACGTCTCGGACGACAGCACAGGTGGTATCAATTGAATCACCCCCGTGATAACAACAAATAGACTCAAATCAAACTTTATTTTTTGTCACTGACTTCTGAGCAATGCTTTATGTAACTTCATGTGTGAATATTTTTTACATGAATTTTACATTGGTAATTGGGCTTTCTTGAATAAGAAATGGCATTTCGAAATTGTGCAATTATTATTTTCAAAAAAGTTTACACCGTGTCATTTAATGCCCTTTGTTTTTGAGCAGTTTAAAAAGGTTTGGGGATTACATTGCAACTTAAATACTGTAGAAAGTTATGAACAACAGAAATTAATGAGCCAGAGATTTATTTTATTGTGTGCTATTGGAAACTAGGTAATTCTATCTTTCCTCTAAAGTTCTTAAGACTCTATGAGCAGCGTCATGAACAAAATTTGAATTTTGCATGTGTGAAAATAAAAACACATCAGCTGTGCAGTAATAGGGCATCTGATTGATGCCTTTGTCTTCACTCCACAGAAAGAACACTTCTTCTCTGTCATACATTTCAAATTTCTTAAAAGGAGACGTCCTCTGTAAAGTTTCAACCTCGTTTGTTTTGGATATTGTCAGAATTTTGTTGCAAAGTAGCTCAAATTTTGAGCCATCTCATGAGAAAACCAACAATCTGCATATGCGAAAACAGAGACGCAGATCAGCTTCGCTCCTTTGTTTTCGCTACATGGATAGTACACTTCCTTTCTTTTTAAATCCGAAATTTCAAGCTTCCAGGCTGCTTTTGTGACTGTACAGCTTGATTTGTGTCGGATCTTTTCGGGAACCACATTGTTGATTTTCTCACGAGAAGGCTCTTTTAGCACTCCTAGGAGCAGGTCGGAACCCCTTGACAGGGGAAATCTGTGTCATAAACACCTGTATCAGGTGACTTAATTGATTGGTTGTTTTCCATTTTTAGATGGAAGTTTTTATCTCGGCTTGTGCTTTGACTATTTGATCCAGTCCTGTCTTATTCATTTAAAATCCTGCTTTTTGCATAAGACAAAATGCTAGCCAAAATGTAATCATTACATTCCCATGTTGGTCAGTACTTTCTGTTTGATTTTTTTTTTTTTATTTAGGCCAGTCTTACTATTTATACTGTTATAAAGCAATAATATTTAACCTCTGGTTACTCTGCTGGGAGATTGGCAATCAGACCACAAAGTATCAGCCATGGGATGGGGATGGAGATCTTGAAAATTCTGAAAACTTGTCTGAGATTTCCTTGTCTCGGCCTCAACCCCATCATAGATTCTTTTAATCTAGTTCACTTTTGACTGCTATTTACTGTTGTCAATGTCCATCTCTTGAAAACTATGCCAGTAGATCTTGCAGTCCTTCTTCCAAGATAGGCAACCTGGTTAGAAACCCAGACCACTGATTATTGTGTTTTAATTTTTATGGCACTAGCAAAAATTTTGCATGTTACCACTTTTTCATTCACATTTCAGTTTGAAGGTTGTACCAAAGCATTCTCACGGCTGGAGAATTTAAAGATCCATCTTAGATCACACACAGGAGAACGGCCATATATCTGTACCCACTCCGGCTGTACGAAGGCCTTCAGTAACTCCTCAGATAGGGCAAAACATCAGAGAACACATCTAGATACGGTGAGTATACAAGATATTTACATTCCTATACAATATTCATTGAAGGGGACATTACGAAAACTTGCCCATGCAATTTACAGAGATTTTTTAAGTTGTAAAAATTGAAAATTTTCTGTAGAAATTTTTTGATATATTTCTTAGTTTTGCTCAAAACATAGATTGTGGGTACATCGAGGCGGTTCTAACGAGTAGCCACAATCTATGTTTTGGAGCAAAAATAAGAAAAATAGGTATACCCCTGCATACCCCAGTTTTGCTATATAAAAGTGGGGTATAAGGGGGTACATATTACACGGACATGTTTTCCTGATGAGTGTGGTGGCCCAGTGGTAGAGTGTCAGGCCCCTGGAAAAGGCCAGACATTTGTACCCACCATTATGAAAACTTACCCATGCAATATACAGAGAATTTTTTCAGTAGTAAAAACTGAAAATTTCATAGGAAAATTTTTGATGCATGTATTTGTAAAATTTTTGCTCAAAATATAGAATATGGGTACACATTAGAACCGCCTCAGCGAAGCGGTTTGTTCTAACGAGTACTCACAATCTATGTTTTGGAGCAAAAATAAGAAAAATATGATTGTATACCACTGCATACTCCAGTTTTGCTATATAAAAGTGGTGGTTAAAGGGGGTATATATTACACAAACATGTTGTCCTGATGCTGTGGCTGTACAAAGGCATTAAGTAACTTGTCAGATACGACATAACGTCAGGCGACACATCTTGATACGGTGAGTATACGTATTGTGGTCACTACCTATAAAATTTGGTGCAAAGTGTGAATTTTATGACTGTGAAAATTACAGTGGTTCTTACAAATAACTAGGGGAGCATGGTGGCCTAGTGGTAAAGTGTCCGACTATAGGAATTATGAGGTTTTGGGTTTGAATACAACTAAACAGAACAAGGATCACTTCTCCCTACTAACACATTACGAAAACATGCCCATGTAATATACAAAGATTTTTAAAGTTGTGAAAAATGAAAATTTTCAGAATAAAAAATTTAGATATTTTTCTTATTTTTGCTCAAAACATAGATTGTGGGTACACGTTAGAACCGCCTCAACGAGGCGGTTCTAACGAGTACCCACAATCTATGTTTTGGAGCAAAAATAAGAAAAATAGGTATACTCCTGCATACCCCAGTTTTTCTATATAAAATTGGGGTTTAAGGGGGTATATGTTGCACGGACATGTTTTCCTGATGAGAGCCAAGCTTGACCTGTGTCAAGCACTTTGAATATGGCTTAAATTTGCATTTTCTACCCCTTAATGTCCTAGTTGACATTTGCACTCATTGCTTTTTGTGACATATATATTTTGCTTATCTTTACGACTTTTTATGGCACACTGGTGTCATAAGGAACAAGTTAGGTGAAACAATAGTGTTTGTTTATCAAGCACTTTCGGGATAACATTATTTCATGCAATAAAAAACAAAAGGTTGAGTAATAAATCTGGTTCGGAACTAATTTAGAACCTTTTAAGGTGCGCTGTAGATCTTAAGGTAGGGAAAGCAAACATTGTTTCAGTTGATAGCAATGGATAACTGTCATAAATATGTCTAGATGTAGATATAGCCAATCTCTAAACCTAGGTAGGTGTTTGGAAACAAGCACTTCAGCAATATCATGGCAAAAAAAACCCGGATTTTTGACATTTTTCAGCTTGTTCAGATTTCAACTGATTTACTCTGCCGATCTTTGGGTCTATATAGTAATATATGTATCTGGGTATAGGTACAGAAAGGCAAATGCTAATATTTCTGTCGCTAATTTGACTTAATGGACCCACCATGCTTAAAAAGTATATTTTGCCGTTTTTGTATATTTTGCCGTTTTTGTATATTTTGCCATTTTTTTCTTGTGATTGGATCACTTGACATTCTGATGAAGATCAGTCATATTTTTGAAAACTTTGGCTTTGTTCGAAATACTTAAAAAAATCTAGAGGCTTAAAAATTTGTAAATGTTTTTATAAAGTCTTTTTCTTGTGCACTCCTTATGCTACTCTAAGTTTAATTGTTAGGGTTTTCTTGTTAAAACCATGCAAAAACGGTAATCTAATATTTTAGGTGGCACAAGCTGCCCTGCCATGTTTTCCAAAAAATTCCCAAATGTTTATTACAATTTTATTAAGACGCCTATAAATTATCAAAACCTACATCACCATAAAATCAAGCGAACCGTAAGAGTGATTCAGTGTTTGAGCCGCGTCATGAGAAAACCGGATTTTCGCTTATGCGAAAACAAAGGTGCAGATCAGCTGTGCAGTAACTGCACAGCTGATCAGCGCCTTTGTTTTCGGTACACGGATAGTATAATCTCTCTTCTTTTTATATCCAAAATTTCAAGCTTCTAGTCATCTTCTCTAGCTGTACAGACTAGTTTATGTCAGACCTGGTCGGAAACTCCAAAGACTGATTTCTCACGTCGCGGCTTGTTGTTCGTAAACAAGAATTGTTGAGGAAAAGTAAGCCAAAGTTTGGCGGGTATTGTTTCGTTTGTGCCGATTATTAAGATTGATAAATTTCCATTCATTCCGAATAAATTCACCATTCACGAAATTTTATTCATATAATATGTGCACTCAGTCTTATTAGCAAATTTAATAGATTTCAAAATAAACAAAATGTACCTTTGTAAGCTAAATATTGGGCAACGGTACAAGTTTTATATGATGTTATACATGCGTCATTTGATGGCAAAATTTAATACATTTTATCGGAGAAATATATTGAAAATCAGACACTCCCAAAATTATTAATGCCGTTCCGTTCAAGTGCACTAATGTCAGAAATCGCTTCCCATGTCAAAGCGAGCATATTGTATGTCTTTATCGGCAGAATTTGATCACAATAAGACTGCTCCATTTGCTTTAGATTAATGTATCTGACATATTATTTTAGATTTCATCAATACAGACAATGGTTTTAGATAAGCCGCGACACGAGAAAACCGGTCTTCAGGGTTTCCGACTAGGTCTGACACGAACCGGCCTGTACAGTCACTAAAGCAGGCTAGAAGCTTGAAATTTCGGATTTAAGAAGAAGAGGAATTGTACTATCCGTGTAGCGAAAACAAAGGCACTGATCAGCTTCGCAGTTAACTGCGAAGCTGATCTGCGCCTTTGTTTTTGCATAGGCAAAAATCCGGTTTTCTCATGATGCGGCTCAGATATTGACAGACATACTTGAGACAATGAAGTGTGCAAAATTAATTTGCATAGCTGGAATGCATGTAATACAAAGGCCAATGTAGACTCTTGGGTCAATTTCATTTGCCAAAAACAAAGTTTTACTCCCTTTACACGAATCTCAGGTTTGATCCCTGGTTGCAGATTCATACTATTAAATTTTCCTGCTTGGTGCTTCCGTGAGAACCCTGAGAAGAAACACTTGGCACGCCCGCAAGCAGAACTTGGCTTGTCTCGCATGTGCCCTGTGTGGGGCTCGAACCCACACCAGACAGGGATAATCGAATGGTTAAGCGCAGTAATAAAATATCAGTGCTCTTAACCATTCAGGCACGGGGGCTGCCAAATTCAGGAATAGAATAAAAGTCACATGAAAATTTTCGAACTAAGGAAACAGTTTCTAAAATTTATCATTTTTCATTACAAGAGATGTCTAGCTCTTTGAAAACTTCAAAGGATAAAATTTATGCCTGTATAGATATGTTAGGAACCTTTCAATGTTGACTTTTCTGTTTTCAAAAGTCACAATATATTACATCTTATCAGTATGAATGGCCTGGATTTTCTGATGAAAGTTCAAATGAGCCGCTTCATGAGGAAACCAGCAATGTGGTTTCCGAACAGGTCAGATACAAACCGAGCTGTACAAAGGTAGAAGATGGCTAGAGGCTGGAAATTTTGGATTTAGAAAGTAGAGGAATTATACTATCCGTGTATCGAAAACAAAGGCGCTGATCAGCTTCGCAGATACTGGTCTGCACCTTTGTTTTTGCATATGCAAAACATTGGTTTCCTCATGATGTGGCTCAAGTAAGATATTCATAAAAGGGTACAAAATGATTTTCTATTGATGCTTAATCAAAAGTGAAAGTTGGCTTGATTTAAGGTTCTTATCAGAGAATAAAAGGCAAAGTTCTGTTTTTGGACTGTGCCCTTGAACAGTTTGATCTAAGTCTGTTGATGTTAATTTGCATACTGAAAAGTGACTTCAGTTAAACAGATCTCCTGTAACACAACACCCTGTATACCGTTGATGCAACTGAATATGTTACGGCACAGATTGATGCAACATTTCACGAGGTTAGTGAGGAATGTAAAACGGTAAGTTGACGATTATTTCAATTAAAGTGACGATGTCGAGTCGTGAGTTTTAGGGAAACCACAGTAAGGATGCCTTCATTTTTTGCCATAAGTAGTTCGTTAAAAATCCTTACCTTGTGACAGAAAATATACATTTTATTGGAGCAATATGCCACCAGAGACACGAAAATTGATTACGTTTGCTAATTGCTCGAATTCTTCATCATCGTTTGTCAATGTCAAAGTTTCGTTATATACCGGAATCATTCCTTGTTTCATACCACCAAACGACAATCATGACATCAAGCCGACTTTTGCACAATACGGTGTTTACACACCTTGATTGGAACGTTTGGGAAACAACGTACGTCAAGGTGTTCATTGCCTGGATGCAAGCTACGTCTAAGATGTGTTGTTAAAGAATGAGGCTACGTACGGCGGATCTTTGGGCCGAAAAAGATATTTCTTACGGCGGACAAATCGCAGAATGGAAATAATGTTCAATTTTAGACATTTTCTGCTGTGAATTGACAGATTCAATATCAATTTGGATAAACATATATATATCGCTTAACATATTTGTTGTACTTATCTACACGCGTTGCAGAATTATCAATATACTTAAGGAATAAAGAAACGCAACAAACACTTTGGGTCACTGTAGTCAGGATGTGTGATGCACTGGTCTTACTGTACATGATCGCAATATCTTTACCGGCGTCATATATCATAATTTAGCCTTGACGCGAGAAAACCGGCCTTCGGGGTTTCCAACCAGGTCTGACACTAACCGAGCTGTACAAGCACAGAAGATGGCTAGAAGCTTGAAATTTCAGATGTAGGAAGTAGAAAACGTGATATCCGAGTAGCGAAAACAAAGACGCTGATCAGCTTCGCAGTGACTGCGAAGCTGATCTGCGCCTTTGTTTTCGCATAGGCAAAAATCCGGTTTTCTCACGATGCGACCCATATTATATTACATACCTTTCAACGTTTTCACTGCTTCCAAAGGATCTAACTTATATATTTTATTCTTTTCAAACTTTATATGCCCGATTTGTGCAATATTTGTGGAAATTTATCCTTCCGTCAAATGTAAGGTACTCGCTGCATTAGGGTGGATAGGTACAATGTGTATATATGGTTCCACTTAAGGAATTAAAATACGCAACACATAAAAGTTCAACTGTAACGTATGCTTTTAACATTTTGATGAAATCTTTTTTAGAAATGTCTTGCAGACTGCATGTGGCGTGTGATGAAATGAGAAAACGTCATTTTGTTGATAAAATTAACGTCAAAACGTCAAAAACCATGGAAAAAAGCAAATTGTTACGCAAGCGTCGGGGCGAAGGTGAATATTCCAAATACTGTACATGCTTGGTAATATGACATCGACTAGAAAATATGCCATTGAGACTGGCGTGATTGCATACTTGGGTGTCATGCCATGTTGCGTCAAAACTGCAAAAGTGCACAATAATGAATGATAAGCAATTAACGTCATTTACAATTTTCGATGTGGAAGTTTTGTGTTTATACGGTATTCATCGAACCAAAAGACGACACGGCATGCTTTTCAAGCAACAATGACGCCACCATTACTGTAGTAATGGTGCACCTAACGTTCGTAGGTGGCGTTAAACGTCCCAAATCACAACAAATGCTACCCACGGTCAATGTTCACCTCTGCAATCACTTTTTAGCAGATTTGGAAACAATAAAATTGGTTTTGGTTCAAATTTGACTTTTTAATATTGATCATGTTTCCAGAGTGCGAGACTGTGGGCTAGTGAGGTTATGCGCACGCCATCAAGCAAACGTAACCGACATAAAGGCTTTAACTGCTGTAATTTGACGTGAAGATATTGCGATCATGTAGTAAGACCAGTTTCACCACAGACTTGCATCACACATCCTGACTACAGTGACCCAAAGTGTTTGTTGCGTTTCTTTATTCCTTAAGTATATTAATAATTCTGCAACGCGTGTAGATAAGTACAACAAATATGTTAAGCGATAAATAAAAAATTATATGTTTATCCAAATTGATATTGAATCTGTCAATTCACAGCAGAAAATGTCTAAAATTGAACATTATTTCCGTTCTACCATTTGTCCGCCGTAAGAAATATCATTTTCGGCCCCAAAGATCCGCCGTACGTAGCCTCATTCTTTAACAACACATCTTAGACGTAGCTTGCATCCAGGCAATGAACACATTGACGTACGTTGTTTCCCAAACGTTCCAATCTAGGTGTGTAAACACCGTATTGTACAAAAGCCGGTTTGAGTTCGGGATTGTCGTTTGGTGGTATGAAACAAGGAATGATTCCGGTATATACCGAAACTTTGACAATGAAAAACGATGATGAAGGATTCGAGCAATTAGCAAACGTAATCAATTTTCGTGTCTCTGGTGGCATATTCCTCCAATAAAATGTATAATTTCTATCACAAGGTAAGGTTTTTTTAACAAACTTCTTATGGCAAAAACTGAAAGCATCCGTACTTTGTTTTCCCTACAACTCACGACCCAGACATCCTCGTATTTATGCCTGTAAAATTGAAATAATCGTAAACTTACCGTTCTCCGTTTTTCCCTACCCTCGTGAAATGTTGCATCAATCTGTGCCGTAACATATTCAGTTGCATCAACGGTATACAGGGTGCACAAGTCTACATTACGAAAACTTGCCCATGCAATAAACAGAGATTTTTTGAGCTTTAAAAATTGAAAATTTTCAGCTGAAAAATTTTGATATTTTTCTTATTTTTGCTCAAAACATAGATTGTGGGTACAAGTTAGAACCGCCTCGCCGAGGCGGTTCTAACGAGTACCCACAATCTATGTTTTGGAGCAAAAATAAGAAAAATAGGTATACCCCTGCATACCCCAGTTTTACTATATAAAAGTGGGGTTCAAGGGGGTATACTTTTCACGGACATGTTTTCCTGATGTATGTCATGGAACTTTGGCTTACTGGTCTTAAATGTCTGAAAAAGAAAAAATGTGAACTCGGCTCCAGTGGACGTCAACCAAATGTCATCAAGAACGTTCCTCTGCAAGCACGCACACATTTTGTTATCATTCATTAACACATAGAGATGCCTATGTCATGTTTTTCAGCATTGATGCATATTATGCCTTGTTTTGAGGAAATCAAGATGTTTTATTGCTGAAAATTGTCAGTTTGTGAAATAACCATGCCCGGGTAACTACGTAGATATTGCGCATCTTGTGAACACACACCTGATACACCCACATACACCTTGTACACCCACATGAAAACATATTGGTTCCTTTAGTTTATGCATACTTTCAAACGGCTTTCTCATTAAACTAAATATACTTCTGCAAATCCTGCTCAGAGGATATGCGCCTCAAATACCCACACAAACATAACAAAGGTGTGGCTCTCAGGTTAAGCATAGGTCTCAAACCATCAATTTGTCGGGATAATAAACCCCTACATCAACCAACCAAGCCATCAAGGAATATTCATTACGAAAACTTGCCCATGCAATATACAGAGATTTTTTTCAGCTGAAAATTGAAAATTTCATTCGAAAATTTTTTATATCTTTAATATTTTAGTTCAAAACATTGATTATAGTTACACATTAGAACCGCCCCTAGGCGGTTATAACGAGTACCCACAATCTATGCTTTGGAGCAAAAATAAGAAAACTTTTATACCCCTGTGTACCCCATTTTCCCTATATAAACTCAGACTTGTTGTCCTGATGTCATGGTTCTTATTTCCTTATCTCTTTTCAGAAACCGTACGCCTGCTCTGTGGCTGGTTGCACTAAGAGATACACGGATCCCAGCTCGCTGCGTAAACATGTTAAGAATCATAATCAGAAGGAACCGACACTCAAGAAAAAGGTAGGGAACCAGCATCATGGTTGCCATGGCAATAGGGGACTCACAAGAATTGTAGCAAAATTTTATTTTCTGGCCAATTCAAAGTTTTCCAACCACTATTCCTAGCTAACTTCATGTGGCCATAAAAATGGGAACACAAAACCACCCAGGACTCACAAAGCGTTGGGTCCATTCCAGTATGATAAGGCTTATACTAAACAAATGAAGAAAAGTGTAAAAATAAGTAAGAAGATAGCTGATTTCATTACGAAAACATGCCCTTGTAATAAACAGAGATTTTTGAGCTTTAAAAATTGAAAACTTTCAGCTGAAAAAGTTTGATATTTTTCTTATTTTTGCGCAAAACAAAGATTGTGGGTACACGTTAGAACCGCCTCGCCACAATCTATGTTTTGGAGCAAAAATAAGAAAAATAGGTATACCCCTGCAAACCCCCGTTTTTCTATATAAAAGTGGGGTTTTGAAGGGGGTATTCATTGCACGGACATGTTTTCCTGATGTATTTTTCAGCACATTTTTAACAGCTTTTATAAATAAGGTGGTTCATTTGTCAGTGAAATGAATTTTTACATATCACACTCTTGCATACATTCTTTTAAGGTTATGTGCACCATTATTTGTGTTGTTAATCAAAGTTCAAGAAAATAAAAGTAAACAGATGTCACTGCTATTATTTAAGCACTACAGATGAACAAAAATAACTTCTTTTCTACCAAAGTGGGGGCAAATGGTGTTAAATAACATTTAGAAAATAACTGTTTAAACTATTTGGGTAACACTAAACTATAAGTCAAAGATAGAACATATATTCCCATAAAAGAACTTTTTGCTGGGCAAATAATCATTAGGGGTGTAATAATTTGTGTAAAAATGTATATGGGCATGATTATGGAGAAAATGTGTCTGCAGTTTAATGTTGGCATTTGGTGTTGTGTGTGTTTCCTTTGCAACAGAGGTACATCGATATCGTTAACTTTAATGATGAGAATGATATAAATTGAATTTCTAAAGCTACAGAAAGGTCTGGTTTTGAATCACATGTTCAGAAATCTCAAAAGACCCTTTTCTCATTTAGGGGTTCATACATGATTGCAATGACTTAGCAAGATGACATAAATGTATAAGAATGACAATGTTTTAAGAGTTTCAAGTTTCAGTGTTTGTAAGTCCTTTAAACATGGTATTGAAATCTTTATAAAGTTGTTAAAATAAATAAGTGAATATTGGGGGAAGCTAGATGACTAAATAATTGAGGGTTTGAGTTTTTAAAATTTAAGGGATGAAGTCATAATGAGTGCCCAAGTCAAAAGCAGGTAATTATAGACCTCGGTTATGGCAAAATGATACTAATATATGTATTTAAATTAGACCAAAGTTACATGTTTTTTAATATTGTCACTTTACTTTGAAATTAGTCATTTTTAAAGTCCATTTTAGTCTTCTTTGATAGGTTCTTAGATTAGTTTTTTTTTTTTGCAAATTTATGTAGCATAATTCATTTGGCAAAGCAATTAAATTGTGGTGCTTTAGTTTTGCAGTTCAGTATACTTTCTGTATACTTGGGGGAAAAAACATGGGGTTTTTTACGCAAATAATTAATGCGTCTCCATTATGAATACAATTCTGTTTGAGCATTTAGCGTTGTACATGCATGGCTATTACCCACCCCCACCCCTCAATTTAGTAAAATCAAGGCACTCATCAGCTACTTGATCAATGTATAACGATTTGTATTTATAAAAAATAGATTTTCTCTTACTGCAGTGCACTTTAACTTTCGTGTTTGAGAATATGTAATCATTTAAGTTGAAGTAAGAACTATTTATTTGTCAAAAATTGTAAGTTTGCTTTTTTGAAAAGTCATTGGCACTGACATACTTTGAAAAGTTTTGCTTTTTCATTTTTCTTCCAATTTGCGGTCAAAAGGTTTTAGGTACAAATGCGCTTTGTTCCGCAGACAATTGCAAAGTCAATATGAGTACTTGTCAATAACACTGAATGTTTTTCCCCCAATTGAAGATCTACTTTTTTCAAAAAACTAATTGGAGATTAGCATCAAACAGTGTCTAAATAGACATAAGTTGCTCAATTACTTTAATTCAGTTTCTTTATGACATTTGAGCCGCGACGCAAGAAAACCGGTCTTCGGGATTTCCGACCAGCTCCGACACAAACCGGGCTGTACAGTCTCAGAAGCAGGCTAGAAGCTTGAAATTTCGGATATAAGAAGAAGACGAAATATACTATCCGTGTAGCGAAAACAAAGGCGCTGATCAGCTTCGCGGTTACCGCGAAGCTGATCTGCGCCTTTGTTTTCGCCTAGGCAAAAATCCGGTTTTCTCACGATGAGGCTCATTTTCAAGTCTATCTCAACTGAAATAAATTATTGAGATTTTATATAAGAAAATTTCAATGCAAGTTGACATGCGAAATTGATTTAAAGGTGTTTATAATTTCTCATATGATGATTTTACCTTTTGTCAACTTTAAACCTTACTTTTTGAGCCACTGTATAATAAAATCTGCATACACTAAGGCACAGATTTGCCCATGGATGTACACTTTTATTGCCATAATGCTTTGATTATAATTTTGCATATCAAGTGATTCCTCTCTCAGTTTCAGTGCTGAATCATAGTAGTACCTGGAAGTTAGCATACCTGGCCTAAAACACATTATAAGAGCCTCCGCATGAGAAAACCAACAATCTGGGTTTCTGACCAGGTCCAACACAAATCAAGCTGTACAGGCTAGAATCTTCAAATTTCAGATCAAGAAAGAAGAGGCATCCTGCAATCTATGGAGAGAAAACAAAGACGCTGATCAGCGGTGTAGTTACTGTACAGCTGGTCTGCGCCTTTGTTTTCGCATATGCAGATTGTTGGTTTTCTAATGCGGTGGCTCATAATGTATATATGCAGAGCTTCTGCTTTGCCACAGACATTATTTGAACCGCCCCATGGGAAAACCAACAATCTGCATAGGCAAAAACAAAGACGCAGATCAGCTTCGCGGTAACCGCGAAGCTGATCAGCGTCTTTGTTTTCGCTACTCGGATAGTACAATTCCTCTTCTACTTAAATCCAAAATTTCAAGCTTATAGCTCTTTTTTGTGACTGTACAGCCTGGTTTGTGTCGGGCCTGTTCGGAAACCACATTGTTGGTTTTCCCATGAGGTGGCTTATTTGTCCTTGCTCCGTGCTTGCTGACTAACTTCCATAAATCATAAAAATGTTTCCTTGAGACAGTCATTTTCTAAAAGAAACTTGGCAGTCATAACATTTTGATGAAAAAGATATTCATGTAAAATGGTTATTTTACTAGCATATACAATTATTTTGTCTAATATGTTATATAATGAACTTCACAGAATAATTAAATTAGGTCAGTCATGGCTAGGCATGATATTTCATTATTGAGACAGAAGCACAAATGCAGAAACATTTGTATGTTTAGCCGCAAAGATTTTTTAGTGCATTCATGTGTAAGTACATATGGTGTATATGTCCTATCTGTACCCTGTAAGCTGATCAGAAAAGGCAATTTAGATGAGCTCTATTATGAGAAAAAGACAAAAATTATCGCTACATGGGTTCTCATATTTGAAGCGTCTTAATAGCACTAATGTTGTGCTTTTAAACAATTTGAGCTGCCGCATGGAAAAACTAACAATCTGCATAGGCGAAAACAAAGGCGCAGATCAGCTTTGCAGTAACTTTGCAGTAACTGCTAAGCTGATCAGCACCTTTGTCTTCGCTACACAGATAGTACAGTTCCTCTACTTTTCGAGCCTCTAACCATCTTCTGTGACTGTACATCCCAGTTTGTGTCAGATCTGGTAGGAACCCAGATTGCTGGTTTTCTCATGCACAGGCTCATATTTTCTAGTTCAAGGGTTTGTTGTTGTCTATGTAGTAGCGCAAAGGTCCAGCTCAGCCAGAAAACCCAAAGACGGATTTTCTTTTAAGAGCAAGGGGCGTATGGAAAAATTTATTTTCATGTCAAACTTGAGTATTTATCTTGGCAGTGACAGTTGGTTTATATCTATATTGGCCTAACATATTGCTGAATTAATCTCTCTGATTTTAAGCGGCTATGTGAAAGGCATCGAGGTTTATCCTTAAGCCGTGTAATTGTATGTTTGCCGTTATCTTCCGCGATACACTGGCATGAAGATCAGGTCCTTTGTCTTTCATTTATGTTGACTTTGGCAATCATTCATTTTCCTGTATCTAAATATAAACACTTGTAAATGAACGTCATAACTCATAACGATCAATTTCAGTTTTGATAATTTATAAACTTTCATTTCAAACATAGGCAATTTCGATATATAAGTATTTGTTTGACGCAGGTTCTGTTATCAAATTTCAATTTTGAGCATGTCAAATTAAATATTTGTGATAAATCACAGAGTTTAGTCTCCATGTTAAGGTTAATCTCAGTTGATCATTACGATTATTGACATCTATGATTTAGGCATTTTATTTGCAAAAAAATCTACTAAAGGTCCAACATTGCGAGTACATTGCTTTTCTCTGACAGTCTTCTATTTTGACATTAGACCTTTACACTGTCCTTCCTGCCTATATTTAACAAATCCCTGAAATTTCAGCCCTGCTCTGTGTGGATTATACAGGAAGTATAATAATGGCTAGGTTACCTGCCCTTCCCCAGGGTTGTAGGCCTGGTTACAAAAATTAATGTCTAGTGCTTAAATAATGACCTTAAAGCATGCTTCCTTGACTTTGTTACATATGAGACACGTCATGTGAAACCTGAGTTTTGCATGTGCAAAAACAAAGGCGCAGATCAGCTTCGCAGTAACTGCGAAGCTGATCAGTGCTTTTATTTTCGCTACACAGATAGTACAATTTCTGTACTTCTTAAATCAGAAATTTCAAGCTTCTAGCCATCTTCTGTGACTGTACAGGTCTGTTTGTGTCAGACCTGGTCGGAAACCCCGAAGACCAGTTTTCTCACGTCGCGGCTCATATGAGACACAACATAATGATTAATAATTACAATGTTTTCTTGCCTTTATCATATGTCATCTCTTAAGCATACATAGAAGCATAAAAGTTACTTGCATTTCTTACATTAATTTGAAGAAATTTAAAAGTCTGGTTTCAAGTACTTTGCATAATCTCTTCAACTTAGGGTAAAGTGTCTTTGATGTTTGGTATGGCATGACATTTTCAAATCAATTAAAAAGTAAGACAGCAATACTGTTATTATGTATCATGCTAAATCCTTGAGATAAAAAATGGTATTCAATTCTGCAAAAAATATAAACACTTTAAAGGATCCCTATTTTTTTAGTTGCCCAAAATAAAACCTTAGGGCATAAATCAGTTGCATTATTTCAGACTTTTTCGGAAACTTCACTTTTGATCTGTTCCACTGTCATTGTTTTGTATCTAGATACATTACTTATGATACATGCAAACTATGCGCTGAGCCCGTAAAGTGTAGTGAATATGCCAACTTGCCTTGTATGAATCAAGGTCTGTCTCTGAACCATTGCTGTTGCTTGGACGTTAAATTGACCAATCATCAAAGCAACAAACGAAGGAGCATGTAGCTGTTGTGATTAAAAGAATCTATGATGGGGCTGAGGCCAAGACAAGGAAATCTCAGGCAAGTTTTCAGATTATTCAAGTCTCATCCGAGGCTCTGCCGAGGATGAGACTCGAATAATCTAAAAACGAGCCTGAGATTTCGGTGTTGAGGCCTCAACACCATCATTGATATCACTTAAAGCATTTTAACAAGTACTGTTCAGGCAGCTATTTTGTTTTACATGAAACAATATGCAAATTAACTAATGGAAAAATAAAAATAATTTTGTATGTATGCACTAACCTTACAAAAAATTCAATCAGCATTTTGTTTTGTGCCTAAAATTCTCAGCAAAATTAAATTTTGAGAATTTTATCAAAGCAGCAGACTGCAATTACTCCTGTAAATTTCCTGAAATTAACATCTCCAAGTTTATTTTTGTCACTGGCAGTTTACCCCTGGCTTATCATTTCCTTATATGGAAGTACACATGAGGATGTACATTTCTATATTGGCTAAATACAGAAATGATTGGCATTTTGAGACAGCAGAAATCTACTAGTATCTCAGACAGGCACTCAAAGGGATATGCTTGTCTGATGGGTGAGAAATCAGAGCCACGTCATGAGAAAACTGGATTTTTGCCTATGCAAAAAAAACTAAGGCACAGATCAGCTGTGCAGTAATTATGCAGCTCATTAAAAATGAAACCTTGAATAATTGTTGTTGTTGTTTTTTTTTTTCAGATGAAGAGGGAGGGAGAGATGACTTTGGCTCCTGACGGCCTGATAAATAACTGTCTCATGGTTCGACAGCTACACGTGGAGGGCGGTATGGAGAACGGAATGGGAATGAATGGCACCGGCTCAGAAATGTATCCTAGTAAGTCTTTTAAGATACATAACTAAAAAATGGAGCTACATAGAGAAAACAAATATTGAAATTCTTGTGCACCTATCGCAACCTCAGACCTTATCCTATGTGGAGGGGAGCACTTTAGCTTAGTGGTAGAGAATAAGACTGAGCTTAGAATCCACTGGCAGTCAGTTGTGTCCTTTAGCAAGACACATTAGTTCCCCATAGCTGAAAAATTGTTGACTGTGATTCATTCACAAAACAAACAAACAAGATCAGTCTTGGCCTAATCAGTCAGTAGCTTTAGTTTCACAGCATCGTAGATAGTGGTCACAGAGTACACATGCCACTGCACATGTCACTCTGATTCTATCTTTATTATGGGCTTCTTTATAATTGAGCCGCATCGTGAGAAAACCGGATTTTTGCCTAGGCGAAAACAAAGGCGCAGATCAGCTTCGCGGTAACCGCGAAGCTGATCAGCGCCTTTGTTTTCGCTACACGGATAGTACAATTTCTCTTCTACTTAAATCCGAAATTTCAAGCTTCTAGCTCTTTTCTGAGCTTGTACAGGCCGGTTTGTGTCGGACCTGGTCGGAAACCCCGAAGACTGGTTTTCTCACGTCGCGGCTCAATTGGTCTTTGGGCTGTCATGTTAAGTGCCTGATATGTTGGGTGCCAAAGTGCTATGGGTTCAATTGTCTCAAAACAGCTCTGTGTGAAACAAAATGTCAGACGGATTAGTGCAACTGCAAGATTTGGTTACAATACTACATGACAGTCTGCATGTATTGCTTTTTGCGTTGTGCTCATAATCTTACTCATACAGCATATTCAAAAGGAAACATATTTTACTCTTTGTTCTTATGAAATTACAGGAAAAAATGCAATAGCAAGTAAGGATTGCATCTGCTATAAATCAATTTCTGCAAGCCATATGCAGACAGTCATGTTCCATTGTAACCAAATCTTGCTGCGTCACTGTATATGGTTGACCAACTATTCGCTTTGGTTTTTCATTCTGTCATAATAAGAAAATTTCTAAAAACTTCAAAACCACATTCTTTTATTTCACATTATTTATCTTGCAACTGTCAAACCGAAACTAACAACTTCAGCTTATGTTTTCTGGACCGTTATGAATTTGGTTAGCGGTACCATATTGTGACAACACTGATGTAATAAAAGGGGCTGAAACATACATTTTGCATTGTTCGGTGACGAAAAAAATTCTTTTTAGTTTTGATCATTGCTGAACCCTTTGTTTTGGGTTACATAGTTTTCTAGTTGATTAATACTCCAAGATTAACTACATTTTCCTGCAGTTCCCCCAATGTTGATTGACTATGATACCCGTACCATGCCGTAACTGCTCCGATGTAACTTGATACACTGACTTAGGCAAACAATTTTCCAGTTTGCCTTTACTTGGATTGGCAAACAATGATGGTAGTCATAAATGATATTAAACCGATAATTTTTCTGACATCTAATATACTTCACAGCCATATTGTTTTTCATTAAAAGCATCAAATATATTTTTTAGCCAAAAATAAATAATAATGAATTGCTTTGTAAGGAACAGCTCAGTTTTGCACAATGTGAAGTATTACTCTATTTAGAAAGCGAGACTTGCTTCGAAAAAAAAATAACAGCCATCCTCTGTGGAATGTATTCATTACCTTTATTGAAACTTAGAATCTAGCAAGTTTCAGACTTTATTTTCTCTATGCTAACGCTGTTGGTCTGTGAAGACTGTGCAGACTGATCTTGGCCTATGTTCTTTTCATTTGGAATAGGGATTCTTTCTCTTGTCCTGGCTCGAGTATTTTCGCAAACATTTTGGAGTGATTTGTTCAATATCCTTTCGGGTCATTAGCGGGCAGAGTTATAAATAAGTAAAACATTAATAAACTTGGAGGTACCTTCACAATTTAGCTAAACCTACTGTTGGAATGTGAGAAACAAGGTGCCGATCAGCTTGGTTTTTATTGTGCAGCTGATCAGTGCCTTTGCTTTTGCTCAGTTGAAAGAACAATCTCACTTTTTCAAAAATACAAAATTTCAAGCCTCTAACCTTCTTTGGTGTTGTACAACCTGATTTGCGTTTAATCTGGTAGGATATACCACAAAAGTTGATTTTTTGGGGCGATGCTCAATTTAGGCTTTTGAGAAGTGACATTGCCGATTTACTGATAGTTCTATTCAGTTAGCGCATACAACAACTTAATAGCTGCGCTCAGGCATGATAACGGAAAAGTAAATGAGCCACGTCATGAGAAAACCAACAATGTGGTTTCGGAACAGGTCCGACACCAACCAAGCTGTACAAGCACAGAAGATGGCTAGAGGCTGGAAATTTTGGATTTAGAAGGTAGAGGAATTATACTACTATCCTTGTAGCGAAAACAAAGGTGCTCTTCAGCTTCGCAGATCTGCGTCTTTGTTTTCGTATATGCAAAATGTTGGTTTTCTCATGATAACGGAAAAGTAAATTTTCTTTTGTTTATTGAATTGCTTGATTTGTAAGCAATAGGCTAGTTGAAGTGACTCCATATTAGTTTTTGGTAAGATAAGGTGATGACTGACGTCACAAATGAGCCGCCTCGTGGGAAAACCAACAATGTGGTTTCCGAACAGGTCTGACACAAACCGACCTGTACAAGCACAGAAAAGAGCTAGAAGCTTGAAATTTTGGATTTAAGTAGGAGAGGAATTGTACTATCCGAGTAGCGAAAACAAAGGCGCTGATCAGCTTCGCGGTTACCGCGAAGCTGATCTGTGTCTTTGTTTTCGCCTATGCAGATTGTTGGTTTTCCCATGAGGCGGCTCAAATACAAGACGCTAGACAGCAAAAATAGTCAAGCCGCCCTTGCGTGTCAAATATAGGTCATGAACTGTACGTTGTTCCCTATAATTAGATGCCTAATTAAGATATTATTCCCAGCTAGAGCATTTTGAACTGAGAGGGTTCTACTGAGCGAAAAGGATAAAGATCTGATTGGCTCTTCTTTTTTCCGATTTTTGGGCAAAGGTTAATTTTGGTTTGCTTCGGTTCTAATGGAGTCATGATCTACTGGTAAACCTGCCTGTCAGTTTATTATATTACATTGATCTGAAAGATACGTTAACAACATGACAGAAATACATATAAAGCGCAGATTTTGTGATGACGAAAATAATTTTTGCTTATTTTTACATTGAAGCATAATTATGTTGTAGGTATTCATTTGAAGCGTCTCGGTAAGGCATTTCTAATGAATACCACAATGGATGTCTTTATGGAATACTAATACAAATTCTTCATCAACGATCTTTAAATATACAACTTGTCTGTTTTTTCGAACGTAGACAGCGCAGAACAAACATGCAGAGATTTAAGCCGTCTGCTTATTTAATGTGCATGCAATATTACCTGACGGCACTAATTCAAATGGGGAGTCTTTGGAAACGTTTCAAGAGATCACTGTAAATTTACAAACAATTTGCTTTTGTCTTCAACTTTAAGGTCTTAATCATGTGTGAAATATTTTAGCGGCAGAATGAAATTTAACTTAATTTCTGAATGCATTTGTTATAATGATATATATGTATTTTATTAAACAATGGCAAATTATGAATAAAATATACATTATGTTTGAAGATAAGAAATATTTAGAAAATACAATACTTGTCACACCCAAAACACAGCACCAGATGACATTTTACCAAATGGCTTTTTTTGATTTTTCTATTTAATAAAAGTTTTAAAAAGGCAATGACCATGAGCTGGTTTAATCAAAATCAGTAAATGAGCTGCGACACAAGGAAACCAGTCTTAAGGGTTTCCACCAGGTCTGACACAAACCGGTCTGTACAGTCTCAGAAGAAAGTTAGAATCTTGAAATTTTGGGTAGAAGTAGAGGAGGAATTGAACTATCCGAGTAGCAAAACAAAGGCACTGATCAGTTGTGCAGTTACTGCTTAGCTGATCTGCGTCTTTGTTTTCGCATAGGCAAAAATCCGGTTTTCTCATGACGTGGCTCATAAGCCAAAAGGACATGAAATTCTAAATAGACTAAACTGAATAAGCTACCTTAGTGGTGGCCCAGTAGTTTGAGCATCAAACTGGACTGAGACGTTGAGGGTTTGATCCCTATTGTGTCCGTGATTAAGTAACAATAACTTCCAATACTACTGTTTATAATTCCCGGGAAGCAGTTGCTCACTGACCGTGACGTTAAATCACAAAACAAAGCCTTCTGTCCCCCACCCTCATAGATGTTTTGGGAATGTAAATGCATACGTTTTTAATACATAATATTATGCAGGTTATTCAACTTGTGGTCCTAAGCATTCAAAGGTTTGAAAGGATGAAAAGAAGTCGACTAATTTTATTTGACATGTTGGAGAAGTACTGCTAACTTGTACTGCTGACTGGCATTCAATGGATTGGAGGTCAACCATTTATGAATTGTAACAAGAATAACATATTTATCATTATAATCAAAAGCTTAAAAATAATCTATTATATATATTTTCACAGAATTTGAAAGTTTCTTTTCATGGCTAGTTTGGTTTGAATAGGGTATGTATTCCCAATATCACTGTCAATAATTATCTTTTTCAAACATGAAAAATAACACAGGGCTTTTAGTGCTTATGAGTGTTCCGTTAGGCAATAAATAAACACCGAAATTGTTTGCATTTTGTAGAAAGGGTTCTTATATAGGGTATACTTAAGCTGGGATACAAGAAAACCATAATTGCATGTTTCCAGCCAGGTTCGATGCCCCAGAGAGAATGCTTAAGGCCTAGAAATCGACTTTCTTTGCAGTGGAAACATGCATCTGAGTGGAGCTTGCCGACTGAAGCAAAGCATGCCCGTGACCTTTGCATCTTGTCCACTATTTTCATTTTTGTAGTCAAGTACATGTAGTTGCAACAGCTTTTAGAAATATCAAACCATTTTCATATCGGTCTTTGCTGTCCGAGTCAAAATAATGCCCAAGATCTGTAAAAGTTGTGTGTACGCCCATGGAAAAAAATACTGAATTTTGTTTACAAAAAAATACATGTTACATGTTTGGTAGCATGTGTATTTGTCCCAGTTGAATAATCTGAACGGGCCACATCCGGCTGATGTGAGCCACTGCATAAGAGAGGTGTAAATGCATATTAAAACTGCTTTGTCATTTGAGCCATTTTGTGAGAAAACCGGCTATTTTGCATATGTTAAAAACAAAGACACAGATCAGCTATGCAACTGTTAGCTGATCAGTGCCTTTGTTTTCGCTACACGGATAGTACAGTTCCTCTTCTATTTATATCCAAAATTTCAAGCTTCTAGCCTTTTTCTGAAACTGTACAGGCGGGTTTGTGTTGCACTTGGTCGGAAACCCTAAAGGCGGATTATCTTGCATTGCGGCTCATTTGAAGCAGTTTCCCTTTTACTCCATGTTTTGAAACAATCCTTTTAAATTTTAGTTTTAAAGGTATACAGTAGTTTAAGTGTATATGAACAATGAAAGGAGTTGGCGCCAAGTTTGATAAAAATCTATTTTAGTATTTTGGGGTCAGTAAGTTAGTAAACTAACAGATCACTGATAAAGACTCCTTGTGTCACAAGATAAAGCTGTAAAAATGATTTTTATTGTGTTCATGAAAAGTTGTTTCCATTATTTTTTTGTTACTACTTTTGCTCTGATCAGGTAAACAGTGGTCACCTATAATAAATACATGTTTAGTTTTTTTTTGCTTCTATCTTAGTATATATTTTTAAAAAAGTTGCATCACAAAATTTCTTAAACAAAAAAAAAAAAAAAAATGAAAAAACGCATGATAAAATGCATGTAACATTGCAATTTGAGGGGGGGGTTTTTTGTTTGTTTTTTTTGTTGTTGTTTTTTTTTTTTGTTTTTTTTTTTTTTAGCTAAGTGATCATACACACATCATTTTTCTGTAATGCAACATTTTTTTAGAAAAAAATTCTGCAGAGTGGTTTATTTAAAAATTATTTGCTATTGATTAGTAGCAAATTGTGTAAATATTTTGTACTTTAATTTCTGACATGCTATGGTATCTGCTTGAAACAAAGACGAAGTCGTTAGATAAAATTTTGATAATTGACGTAGATCAAATGAAGCATGTACGGCATTCAATTTGATGGCGCTGATAATTAAGACAGTTTAATTCATAAAATTTATTATTTAAAAGGCAAATATCAATTTAATTAAATTGTAATGTTATTTGGAACAACAGTCAGAAATCTCCCAGAATGCAGCTAGAGTATAATTGAAGAAAAAATATTTCCAACGGGTTTCATCCTTTGACCCCATCCAACATTAAAATAAGGAGTGACCAAAAAAATGCAAATTGTCCAAGATCTGATAAAAGGGTTCTTATGGCAGAAATCAAAATTACAATATTAATTACATATGAAAGACCAAGCTTCTCTGAGTATTTCCTGAAAATTTGAAGAGATTATCTTTACAAATAGCAAAGATATGAACGTTGAAAGGTGTGCAGTTGATGCAATCTAAACATGACATCATAAAACTGTTGATGACGTTTGGACGTTGATGACGTTAACATCTTTAAATCACTGTAATTAAAAGAAGGTAAGACTAAAATTCTCGAAATTCTATGTGTTTCTTGAAGTTTAACATCTACACTACTGCACAGACTATGCAATAGGCACGAATTCACAAACTGTTTGAAAAAACATGCAATACAAAGGGCGTACCTGGTTTTTAAAATGAGGGTAGTCCTTATGGCGCAATGGTTGCCATGGCAACATACATGATACAAATAACGTTTGACCATAAGAAAAGTATGTGTCTTGGATTGTGTTACAATATTAAAGCTGTATGAAATAAATATCAGAACATGCCAAATATTTCAAAAGACGGTTTTTAAATTTTAATAGCTTAAAATGTACTTGAATGCCCAAAGACACCTCTTACCAGATCCGCGCTCAAATATAGACTGCCATTCTTGGGAGAAAATACATAGTTCATAAAAATGAATAAAAAAAACCCTTTTTCATCTTATTGAAATTTATGGCTTTGTACAGATATTTTCATGTGCATTTGAGGCGTAGTTAGAGAACAAATTTTCAATCTCATATAAGTTGGGGAAAATATGGTAATGCATGTTGTGATTTAGTCTGATATTGAACATTTGAGTGGGCATGCTTAAATGATTTGGTCTTTGAAATGTAGATAAGATGTCTGTATGATGGTACACTGAACGAATTTCCTTTTAATGTGATTGAATCGATGTCTGCGTAAATATTTAATGAAACAGACTGGAGTATGTCATCATTTTAATGCAAAGCGGGTCATTAAATGTACCTCTAATTTCACCTCAAAAGATACTTGCGGAAATTGATGTCTTTTAAATACAGGAAGAAATGGTCGTAGTAAGCTTAAGAAACTAGGGCACATTTTACTAGAAGGCGTAAATTCTTAGTAATAATTGATAAAGGAAATAAATCATTTCTTTCTTCTTAAAAAAAGCCTGCACTTTTCAAATATAATATAGCCTTACCTTGAACAAGATTATTATTAACTGCTCCTTGCAAGTAAAAATACGGGGAACAGGAATTACGGGGAACAGGAATTGATGCAATTATTTAAGGTCCCAACATAGACACCAGGTGGGAAAGAAAACACAACAAAAACATAACAAAACACTTTTCCGACAACACACTAGAAGAGCATGATGACTAGCTCTTTCCCAACAAGGTAGCCATCTGGCTAGTCTCAACCAAAACCAAAGGCAATGAGATCAACAGAGAGGCCGACAAAACTGTCCAATTAGAATTGAAAAATAGTGGTCACCATAATAGATGGCATGCAATGGAACAATTTGAGCCGCCTCGTAGGAAAACCAACAATGTGGTTTCCGAACAGGTCCGACACTAGCCGACCTGTACAAGCACAGAAAAGAGCTAGAAGCTTGAAATTTCTGATTTTAGTAGAAGAGGAATTGTACTGTCCGAGTAGCGAAAACAAAGGCGCTGATCAGCTTCGCGGTTACCGCGAAGCTGATCTGCGCCTTTGTTTTCGCATATGCAGATTGTTGGTTTTCCCATGGGGCGGCTCATTTGAATACGCTTCAACCTCATTATAACATGTCTCACTATAATGCATTTTTCAATATAACATGGCCATGTCATGGCTCCCATAGTGATTATTTTGCTATATGTCTATAGTAAGTAACCTCATTATACTGAACATGATTTCAATGAAAAGTTGAAAACACAGTCTCCTATGATGGACCCCAAAGATAACACTATAATGAGGTTGTACTGTACATGATTAATTGATTGGCTGAACATATTTAATTAAGCCGCCTCATGGGAAAACCAACAATCTGCATAGGCGAAAACAAAGACGCAGATCAGCTTCGCGGTAACCGCGAAGCTGATCAGCGCCTTTGTTTTCGCTACTCGGAAAGTACAATTCCTCTTCTACTTAAATCCGAAATTTCAAGCTTCTAGCTCTTTTCTGTGCTTGTACAGGTCGGTTTGTGTCGGACCTGTTCGGAAACCACATTGTTGGTTTTCCTATGAAATTCCGCTTTTCCCGTGGACATGATGACATTCAGTCTTCCTGGTCCTGAAGTTACTTAATCCATCATGCTTCAGGCTTGAACAAAAGGTTTTGGGTTGTAAAATTGATTTATTGAGTCATGTTGTAAAAGTATTCCAATTAGATAGATAGAATAACAACCAGAAAATTGATGTGGTCTAAGCGAAATAAATCTTGGTTCAGTGATTGGCGGGGCAGAGCACTGGTTCTGTCTCCTCATGAAAACATGTCCGTGTAAAGTATACCCCCTCAAACCCCACTTTTATATAGTAAAACTGGGGTATGCAGGGGTATACCTATTTTTCTTATTTTTGCTCCAAAACATAGATTGTGGGTACTCGTTAAAACCGCCTCGGCGAGGCGGTTCTAACGAGTACCCACAATCTATGTTTTGAGCAAAAATATAAAAAATATCAAATTTTTTCCAATGAAATTTTCACTTTTTTAAGCAGAAAAAATTCTCTGTACATTGCATGGGAAAATTTTCGTAATGTCCTGAGCAGCTGTTTGGGATTTAATGAGTTTAAAGGCCGTCCAGTGAGTCTCAAAACATTTCGAGCTCCTCGTGGTGCTGGTTCATTAAATACCTCGGAAGCTTATGGGCTCCACTCATGCATGACTGACACATTGTTGAGAGGGACATTAAGCAACAATGCATTACAATTAAATACATAAGTGATCAGGACATGATTGTAATCACATCACTCTGTCAATAGTATGCAGCTGTCACAAAATATTCGACACATACACATGAAAATGGAACTGAAACTTTTGCCAAATCTATTGTACTGTTTTATGTATGTTGTATGCTGGAAGACTGTGTGACATTGTTTGACAAGCAGTCCTGTTATTAACTCGTTTAAGCCTGTCGTCTCTTTTATGGGACATAGGCAAACAGAATAGCCCCAGATGTGACGCCAACGCGGCGTCCCATCTGGGACTATTTTGTTTGCTTAGAGGAATTTCATCGAAAAATGGAATAAAAATTGTAAATCACTCCTGATGCCCCTAAAAATCAAAGTGGACTCACCCAAATGATAATGATGGGCAAGTCCATTCATCATATATGGGTTAAACCAGATTACAGTGATGTTTGAATGAGGATAATTATTTCCTTGTTTGCTATTGATTCTCAGAGTTCCTGATATGATTGGAACTCAATGCCTGTTACACTGACCCGGTAGGCTCATCTGGTTACATTATGGGTTCCTTGTTTCTGACCTTAAATCTGAAATTTCTGCATAAAGTTAGTGGTGTCTATACCATACAGCCCCTTTCACTAGAGTTTGCTGTTTGAGTATTGCATCACACAAGAAGACCATGTGTTCCGAAGATCTGAGTTTCTTTTCATGTTGTCCACAAAGACGTCTGGATTAATTGATCTGCTGATTTGAGTGACATTTTCAAACTAAATGACCTTTAAAACAGCAAACTCGAGTGAAATTTTTAACTTACTATGTGGAATTTTTGCCATGTAGATACCCATCAGGTAACTGCTTAAATTGATAGAATTCTGCTTTTGTCTCTATCCTGTTACAAATGTGTGTTCTTAATATGCATTGTATATGTTGTGCAAAGAATTTTGAAATAAAAATGTGCTTTAATCAAACAATTACTATGTTTTTTATCAGAAGAGGTGACATCATTACCTAAAGATAAATGCTGAATAGATTTTAAGAACACCTGGCATCTGGGACACTGTTTCAGTTCTAAAGTAGAATAAAAAGTTACCTGATTTACAAACAAATGGCAAACTCGAGTGAACAAATTTGATTGACCATGAGTGAAAGGGGCTGTAACAGAGTGGCCGCTATGATAACTGGTCACTCTGGCATGACCTTATCTATTGATAGATGCATGTAAAGCAATAAAACACACAATCAAAAAAAGAAGTTGTGTGAATGGTGGTTAATATTTTTGTTTTTGTTTCATTTCAGACTTCAGTATCGGTAATGCTGCACCACGTGTGATTGACCACTCCCCGATCAGTTCACAGAACAGTCCTATGGCCAATACAGAAGACTCACAGAATTCTGACAAGTAAGCACTTTTGTCAAAGCAAAATTTTCAAGGCAAAACTTGACACTATACGGGACATACAGGTTTGACATGTGGTCAGAAGGTTCTCTGAAATCACGAAAACATGCCCATGAAAGGTATACCCCCTTGAACCCCACTTTTATATAGAAAAAAAAACGCGGGTTTGCAGGGGTATAGCTATTTTCCTTATTTTTGCTCCAAAACATAGATTGTGGGTACTCATTAGAACCGCCTTGGCGAGGCGGTTCTAACGTGTACACACAATCTATGTTTTGAGCAAAAATAAGTAAAATATAAAAGAAAATCTAATGAAAATTTTCATTTTTTACAACTTTAAAAATCTCTGTATATTGCATGGGCATGTTTTCGTAATGAAAACTACCCCAGTACCTACAGCTCAGTATTGAAGCTGGGGAGCAAGAAGGCCTTCTGGTAAAGTATCTGACTTTCAATAAGTAGGTCAGGAGTGTAACCCCACAGTTGCCAAGTGGTGTCCTTGACCTTTTAAAGTGTGGTCATTGTTTCGCAATTTTGCAAAATATTTACTTCGAAGACCAGCAACATCGCCTGATAAATGAAATGTAGGTCAAAAATTCATGGGCAGTATTTTACTTATTTGTCTATTCCATTTTAAAACCTTACTTTTTAAACAAAATTGAGTAATTTGTCAGATATATTGTTCCTAAATATTTTTCCTACCATTCAATACCATGCATCTGGGAAATAAATATGATTCAAGATCACCAGATCATGTTTTAAGTTTTTAGAAACCCAATAAATTTTGTTTGATTGCACTTTTAATACCTTGGCTTCAAACTTTGGTCATAGTTTGCTTATTACCTGTTTTATGAGCAGCGATGCGAAAAAACCTGTCTCCAGGGTTTCCTATCAGGTCTGACACAAACCGGCCCATGCAGCTACAGAAGATGGCTAGAAGCTTGAAGTTTCGGATTTAGGAAGAAGAGTAATTGTACTATCCGTGTAGCATAAACAAAGGCACTGAGAGGCTGTGTAGTTACCATGCATTTATTCCATCCTTTCTTTGTGCATATGCAAAAAAGCAGGTTTATTCATTACATGGCTAAATTATGATTTTGTGGTTTTCTACATAAAAAAGAGATATGGCATTCTTGTAAATTACATTCCTGAAGTGTCATAGAATCGTTTAACAAGTGCTTTATACTGATGTCCACTTTTCTTGTTAGCTCACCTGAGCCGAAGGCTCATAGGTGAGCTTATAGTATACCCATGCTCCGGCGTCCGTCGTCGTCCGTCGTCCGTCGTCCGTCGTTCACAATTTCAAAGATCTTCTCCTCTGAAACCACCTGGCCAATCAAAGCCAAACTTCACATGGAGCATCCTTAGGAAGGGGGAACGAAAGTTTGTATAAATGGTCCTGGTCACATGACCAAGATGGCCGCCATGGCTATAAATAGCCAAAACCTTTAAAAATCTTCTTCTCCAGAACCAGAAGGCCTATGATTTTGAAACTTAGCATGAAGCATCAGGCAATGAAGCTCTACAAAGTTTGTATAAATCATGACCTTGGGATGACCTTGACCTTTTTTACAGCAAGGTCAACTTAGGCCGCCCATGCACTTGAATGGAAAAAACAGGAAAATGTCATTAAATGGCAAAAAACTTGCTAGGAATGAACAAATGGACAAAATATTCATGTTTATGAAAATATTTTGGGCTCAGAGGGTTGTCTGCCCCTGTCCCGGGGCTATATACTTGTGTATTACCATGATATTCAAACATCTTCTTCTCTGAAACCGCTTGGCCAATCAAAGCCAAACTTTATGTGGAGCATTCTGAGGAAGAGTGAATGAAAGTTTGTATATATGGTCAAGGTCACATGACTAAGATGGCCACCATGGCTGTAAATAGCAAAAATCTTTAAAAATCTTCTTCTCCAAAACCAGAAGGCCTATGATTTTGATACTTGGCATGAAGCATCAGGCAATGAAGCTCTACAAAGTTTGTATAAATCATGACCTTGGGATGACCTTGACCTTTTTTACAGCAAGGTCAACTTAGGCCGCCCATGCATTTGAATGGAAAAAACAGGAAAATGTCATTAAATGGCAAAAAACTTGCTAGGAATGAACAAATGGACAAAATATTCATGTTTATGAAAATATTTTGGGCTCAGAGGGTTGTCTGCCCCTGTCCCGGGGCTATATACTTGTGTATTACCATGATATTCAAACATCTTCTTCTCTGAAACCGCTTGGCCAATCAAAGCCAAACTTTATGTGGAGCATTCTGAGGAAGAGTGAATGAAAGTTTGTATATATGGTCAAGATCACATGACTAAGATGGCCGCCATGGCTGTAAATAGCAAAAATCTTTAAAAATCTTCTCCAAAACCAGAAGGCCTATGATTTTGATACTTGGCATGAAGCATCAGGCAATGAAGCTCTACAAAGTTTGTATAAATCATGACCTTGGGATGACCTTGACCTTTTTACGGCATGGTCAACTTAGGCCGCCCATGCATTTGAATGGAAAAAACAGGAAAAAATGTCATTTGAAGGGCAAAACTTGCAGTAAATTGGCAAATGGACTGAATCTTTATGATTTAAAAAAGAAATTGACTCCAGAGGTTGCTCTGACTCTGACCTGGGGATATATACATAATACCATTCTAGTCAAACAAGTTTATTGGTATATATCTCAGGTCTCAGGTGAGCGTTTACAGGACCATTGGTCCTCTGGTCTTAAAATATACCAAACAAGTGGTATACATATATTCAAAATCTAAAGGGCTCTCCATCTAGAAACAGATGCTATAAAAAGTAACTCCGAAGTGAGACAGATAACAGTTATGCATGACTGTCCTATTCAATTATTTTTTGTTTGTATTTAGGCTTAACGTCCCAGTCAACAATTTTTCAGTCATGTAGGGACAGAAGCAACTCTTCCTGAGTTTAACCAGTACTGTAGGGAGTTAATGTGTCTTGCTCAAGGACACAACCCGGTGACGCCTGTGGGGATCGAATCCAGGACCTCTCGATTCAGAGTTCGACGCTCTACCACAATGCCACCGCGCTCCCTATTCAAAATACCCAATACACCCCTAACACAATATCTTAATATAATTTGAGAACAACAATATAAGCATAAGCAGCTCTTCCTCATCAAATGAGCCGCCTCGTGGGAAAACCAACAATGTGGTTTCCGAACAGGTCCGACACAAATCAGGCTGTACAGTCACAGAAGCAGGCCTGGAAGCTTGAAATTTCAGATTTGAAAAGAAGTGGAAGTGTACTATCCGTGTAGTGGAAACAAAGGCGCTGATCAGCTTCGCGGTTACCGCGAAGCTGATCTGCATCTTTGTTTTCGCATATGCAGATTGTTGGTTTTCTCATGAGGCGGCTCAAATATATTTTCTATAACAAAACACATGATCTTATGCTAACCTTTGTTTTCAGCATGGTTAGTTTCTCCCCGGCCCCACCCATGGATATGATGTCAGCCAGAAGACCCCACCCCCATTTCCGCCGACACATGTACCCCAACATGGAGATGGGCATGATGCCCCCGGCATACCCGCAGGCTGACGAGATGTACCAACAGTGGGTAGAGAACGGAGAGACGTACCCGGACCCCAAGATGACCTATGCACAGGATGTCCCTCCCGCACAGTATACATACAATACGGGACACTGCCGTATGCAGAACGTTCACTGGCAAGGAAACTTGGAAGATTTCAATCTTGGGGGCATGGAGGACCCCAATGGTAGGACATTCTGATACATTTTGTGAACTAATTTTCGATTTGTTTACATCTTATATTCGTTTACAGTTCATATCTTTAGTTTGCCTTTTGGAATAAACTTTCTATTTGTTAATACTTATAAATTGAACTCTATTTGTTTAAAATTTACATATTATAGATTTCTGTTTGTTTACAGGTTACATATTAGATCATGAATTTGTCTGTTTGTTTACATGTGAAGTAATGAAACCCGTATATGTTTACAGTTTACAACTTTGATCAAGGCTTTAGTATGGGACCTGAAGCCCAACAGCAGCTACTTCAGATGAATGCCATGGATAGACCCACAAGTCGACTATCAGGGATCTTGGCAGACGGAGGGGCCACTTGAATTCAGTGGAACAATGATCTCAAATGAATTAGGGCCAATACTATTTTTGTAATCCCTTAAAATAAGCTAGCTGATTTAGGCTAGGTATATACATTGCTAATATAGGCCATTTTACATGGACCTACATGTACATAGTGGAATGTTGCAAGTTGTTTTTCACTTGGAGAATATTTATGTTTTCAAATGTGTGTGCACAGTTTTGCAGAACACATTAAAACGTGTGAAAAAGTAAAAGTGAAAAATAAGCTAAAAAAGAAAACAAAAAGTGTGGTTTGGAAACTGAGTGTCCAAATAATAAATAGTGCTGATGAAAATATAAGACAAGACTGTATGAAAATGACGGAAGTTAGGAAAATGGAAATATGGAGACTTTTTTTGCTAAATGCATGGAATATAAATGTTTTATGCATTGTGGTTATTTATATTATAGATATATGTAGTTTGCCATATTACTGTATAGATTTGAAGATTACAATTAGTGTAGTTACAATGATTATACGGTTATGGTGTGCACAAGAAGACAAGTAATTTTATGTGATTACATAACTTCTCATTGTCCTTATTCGTATTTGCACATCAGCCTGTGTTCGTATTTGAGCAAAGCAAAATAAGTGATTTAATTTAAGCAAGCTCTGACGAAAAATTATCTAACTTAAGCAAGCTCTATGGAATTAAAATTCTTTTATAAAGTTGCTTTTGTATTGATGAATTTATACAATTTTTCTTGATTTGGACTTAATCAATGGCCTCTTATGAGCCGCATCGTGAGAAAACCGGATTTTTGCCTAGGCGAAAACAAAGGCGCAGATCAGCTTCACGGTAACCGCGAAGCTGATCAGCGCCTTTGTTTTCGCTACTCGGATAGTACAATTCCTCTTCTACTTAAATCCGAAATTTCAAGCTTCTAGCTCTTTTCTGTGCTTGTACAGGTCGGTTTGTGTCAGACCTGGTCGGAAACCCCGAAGACCGGATTTCTCGCGTCGCGGCTCTTATTATAGCTGACCAAGTAGGTTGAATATGTAAATGTGTATAGTTAGACATTTATGTGCCAAATTTACACGAGTTTCCGAGTTGAATATTTCAACTTCTTACAAGAGACACATTGTCTCTTTTTGAATGTTCATCTAAATACTATAGCTTTCCAGAAATATGTTTGTATAAAGTCGGAAGGAATTCTTGAAAAGAATCTTTGATTCTATAAAAAAAAAAAAAAACAGCCTCAAAGTTATTAAGGCATGTTTTAAAGCAAATGCAAAGACATCAAAAAGACCAATTTCAAAAGAGCTTACTTTAAAGCAGGCATTGAGCATTGAGCCTCAAAAATGGCTAGAAAAGCTTATTTTACAGCCATTACGAAAACTTGCCCATGCAATATACAGAGATTTTTTAAGTTGTAAAAAAAATGGAAATTTTCAGTAGAAAAATTTCGATATTTTTCTTATTTTTGCTCAAAACATAGATTGCGGGTACATGTTAGAACCGCCTCGCCGAGGCGGTTCTAACGAGTACCCACAATCTATGTTTTGGAGCAAAAATAAGAAAAATAGGTATACCCCTGCATACCCCAGTTTTACTATATGAAAGTGGGGTTTAAGGGGGTATTCATTGCACGGACATGTTTTCATGATGTCACATAAACCACAGCAAGTAAGATTTCAATCATTTTCAGAATATATTTACAGGTACAATTTAGCAAATAAACCACAGCAATGAAGATTTTGAGAATAAAATGAAGCGCAAAAAATAAACCACTGCAATTGAATCAGCAGACAAATTAGCAATTGAACCACGCAAATGTTTTCATCCCTTCTGTTTAATATACTTTATTCTACCATGTTAAGAATTCTTGTCGTGAAAAATTAAAAGTAGCAGGCGTAGAAAAGCAACTGTGCAGATTTGTGTCTTTGTTTCATATAGGCATAAAGCATGACAAGTCCTTATTCAAGTTCATTATTATAGTGAATCCGTCCTGCATATACAATGTACATGTAGTTTGTGATACCGAATAATGCTGCCAACATTTTTTTCTAACATTTTTAGATTCACTATGTCCTACTGATTAGTGTTACCATTAAAAATTAGCATAAGTTACTAACATCAGCTTCTTTGTGTCAAAGACTTGGGCTATGCATCTGAATGAAGAATAGAGTATATCCTTGGGTATCTATCAGGTACATTATAATCTGAGCCGCATCATGAGAAAACAAGATTTTTGCCTATGTGAAAACAAAGATGCAGATCAACTAATATGCAGTAACTGCACAGCTGATCAGCGCCTTTGTTTTCGCTACGCAGCTAGTACAACAACTTCTTCTTATATCCGAAATGTCAAGCTTCTAGCCTTCTGTGAGTCCTGTACAGACCGGTTTGTGTGGGGCCTGGTCGGAAACCCCGAAGACCAGTTTTCTCGCATTGTGACTCATCTGATTTTCTACATTGATACTGAAGCTGATTTGGGCAAAGGCCAAATCTTTGACTTTTTCACATGGTGACTGATACTTAGTAAAAGATACAAGAACTAGCTTTTCAGAAACCGTCCAATACAAAGTGAACAATCATGTTTATACACAAAGTCATGTTGTTATTTATATACATAATGTTTCTATGCCCATCATTCTGTACAAGTTTGCAAGTTTTCTTGTGTATTTCAATTTAAGATTTAGAAATATTTTTTATTCATGTAAATCATTATCCCTATATATTTACATTTTTATTGCAATCGCCTTAAATGAAGGTGTCTTTCTTTGTGTTCTTCATTCCTCGATGAAAAACATTTAAGTCATGTGATCTAGAGGCCGCGCCTATCGTATAGGCGCGGCGACGTCAAAGCCAGCCAGTGACGTTGTTTGTTTACTGCTGTTTGCATGACATCGGTCACATATCGCCATGACGTTAAGCGCGAAAATTTGACGTTTTGGCTGTTCCAAAAGTCCGTTAAGTTGGATTTAATGTTAAATAATCTGAAAATGAGCGATGATATGTGCAAATAAAAATCTGATACTTGATTGATAATATAAAATGTAAATATAAGTATTGACATTCAGATTTTAGCTTTCACTGGATGATGAAAAACATTAGCTGTTTTAATGTCTCCGAGAAGCCCGAAGCTTCGGGCTTCACAGACATTAAAACAGCCTAATGTTTTTCATCATCCAGTGAAAGCTAAAAGCTGAATTTCAATCCTTAAGTATTCGTTTATACTAGCCTTCAGTAATTCTCATTTAGAACATTCCTTCATTCAATTTTTACATCATTCCAAATGCGGAATCTAGGGTTTGCATACCCTAAACAGTTCAAAACAAGGTGAATGTTGAACTTTACCATGACATGTATTTGTGATTTATTTGACATTTCATGGAGAAACAAGATTCGTTTTTAAGGTAAATGTAGGCCTACTCTATTTTTTTTTTAAATCAATTCATCTTCATGTTTGACACACTACATAGTTATTATAAATGTAAAGAGAAAAAAACTACATTATGCTAAAAATATGTTTTGCAAGTTTTATACCAGCAAAGGATTTGCAGAACTGTTTACAATATTTTAATGAGTGTAGATTCACTTTTGGGGTATTTTATTAAAACATTAATAAACTATTTAGCCGAGATCAACTGTAGTTTTAAGAGTACAGTAGTTCTAAAGCATATGAGCAGCGACTAAGAAAAAACGGTCTTTGGGGTTTCCTACCAGATCTCACACAAACCGGCCTGTGCAGCTACAGAATATGGCTAAAAACTTTCAAATTTAGGAAGTAAAGGAATTGTACTATCCGTATAGGGAAAACAAAGGCGCTGATCAGCTTTGCAGTTACTGTGAAGCTTATCTGCGCCTTTGTTTTCATATAGGCAAAAATCCGGTTTTCTTGTGTCGTACGGTCTTTTTTAGATACACTTGCTGCCCTTTGCTATGCCATCCTGTTTTTTGTTGCTATTTTCCTTGTGAATCATTCTTCAGCCACGTTATATAACAGGATGGTTGCTATGGAAACAGATCAAAACAGATCAAAATACCCATAGAAAGCCTTGGATAGGAACTTGATAATAGATAAAGTTCTATGTTTGTGTTGTGACTTGAAAACACTTGTTAGCATAATTGTCAAGTTGCTGAACGTGAAGTCTTCAAAGCAGGTTCATTTTTCCATTAAAAAAAAAAATATAGCTACTATTTTTTCTCAGGTTGAAAAAAATGTGGCGACTCAGAGTTCTCTGACCTTTGAGAATTGGAAAACATTGCTGTCTGTTTGTCACCAAATAAAGTCTGAGCTTGCAAGAATATTTAAGAATTGTGTAAGTGCTTTAAACAAAATATGTTTGAAGGTTTATGTAAGGCATGAAATCTTGAAAAACAAAACATGAGTCATCTCTTTTTGCCTGTGTTTAAACAGGATTTCGCTTTCAGGTTTCAACATTAACTTGATGTCTTAGCACAACATTTTATTTAATTGCCATATTGAATTTCATTCATATATGAGCCACCTCTTGGAAAAACCAACAATGTGGTTTCTGAACAGGTCCGACATAAATCAGGCTGCACAGTCACAGAAGCAGGCTAGAAGCTTGAAATTTCAGATTTAAGAAGAAGAGGAAGTGTACTATCCATGTAGCGAAAACAAAGGCGCTGATCAGCTTCGCAGTTACTGCGAAGCTGATCTGCGCCTTTGTTTTCGCCTAGGCAGATTGTTGGTTTTCCCACGAGGCGGCTCATATAATGATGCTGAGATAGAACATTTGGCGATGTGTGTGGCTTCTGGCGACCAGACCTGTTGATTTTTTTTACAAAAAGTGCTGATCAACAGGGTAGCCACCAGTCTATCTGCATCATTATTTTCACATTTGCAAGTACATATTTGAGCCTTCACATGGGAAAACCAACAATGTGATTTCCGAACAGATCTGACACAAACCAAGCTGTACAAGCACAGAAGATGGCGCAAGGCTGGAAATTTTGGATTTTGAAAGTAGAGGAATTGTACTATCCGTGTATAGAAAACAAAGGCGCTGATCAGCTTCGCAGTTACTGCGAAGCTGATCTGCATCTTTGTTTTTGCGTATGCAGATGTTGGTTTTCTGGTTTGGCAGCTCATATAGCAGTTTTTTATCATTTTCATTCTATGAACGGTTAAATTGTTATTCCATGTTTTGATGTTTTGACATTTTGGTTGATTTCATGTTTTGATGTTTTTATTTCCGAACATGTACCGTTTCCGATTGTAAATAGTTTGTTTTCTATCACAGTTTACATATAGCACATACATATTTATTTTTTGAAAGTGTGATACTTTTAAAGTGTTCCTATACATGACATATACACATGCTTTAATATCATTTTTTTGCAAAGGGAACCAATTTAAAAGTAAAGACTTTTGCAAAGGAGTAAATAGGCTATTTCTTTCACAGAAATTTTTATTTTTCATTTAAAATTTATTCCTACAATGTTTTTGATTTTATTGTTCGTTGGATATTATCAAGTGTAGATAAATGCTGCCAGAATCAAAGTGGTTTCCAGACACAATATTATTGCTAGTTGAAGATTAGTTTCATTAATGTATAGCAAGTGTAAAAGATATATTTATCAATAAACTTACATTCCAAAGAGATAAATGCTGAATCCGTCCACTTGAATGACATTTGTCTCAAACGCCATATTTTTATCATTGTATATAGAACTGTAAATAGAAGTGTGCTGCGTCATCCCAATTCTGCCTGTTTTTAGCTCGTTCTTTAAACTGCCACTCTTTCTGTCTGCCTGGCCAAAAGTTTTAAACCTTTTACATGCTTAACTCAGCTGAGCATGGAATTTATACGGCTCATAAATACTGAAATAGTCAAAATCAGAGGAAATTAATGTTAAGATTTTTTCATTTTTATGTTAATATGCAGGATAAAATTTATGCTCAGTAGGGTTGACTATGATAAATGGTTTATAAATTTGAAGCCTTGTGTTTCTGTCTGAAGAATATTGATGTACATGTGTACACTGCAGTTTTATAAATGTGATATTTTATGTTCAAACAGAAAAATTTACATGTAAAACGTTTAAGAATTACCAAAAAAGTGAAATGCATCATTGGCTTATTTCTGAATTCAGAACAAACTAAATTTCTGAAAGGGTGCATTCTAAAAAATCATGGGGAAAAAAAAAAGAAGAAATTATGGAATCTAAAAAATTAACCAATCTTCTAGGACAGGTGAAGCTAAATGCTGACAAATCATGCATTTCGAAATTTCGATATGATTTGCTGCATAAAGCTTTGGAGTATAGTTTAATAAATCATCTAACAAACTTGGGAAAATCTTCAGACATCTGAGCGTAAAGTACAATGCAGGTCATTGGAAAGCTTAAGAAAAAAAAAATGTCTCGGAAAGTGGCATATTAGTTGCTTTTTGCAACTTCATGGAGCATATGTATTTATCCGTTCACTTAGCATTAGTTTGACTGCTTTTGCAACTAGGAAAGAAGTTACGTAACTAGAATACTGCACAACATTACGAAAACTTGCCCATGCAATAAACAGGGATTTTTTTCACTTGTAAAATTTGAAAATTTCATTAGAAAAAATTGGATATTTTTCTTATTTTTGCTCAAAACATAGATTGCGGGTACACGTTAGAACCGCCTCTCCGAGGCAGTTCTAACGAGTACCCACAATCTGTTTTGGAGCAAAAATAAGAAAAATAGGTATACCCCTGCATACCCCAGTTTTACTATATAAAAGTGGGGTTTGAGGGGGTATACATTACATGGACATGTTTTCCTGATGATATTTTAATCAGTTTTGACATCGTACCAAGCAATGGTATTGAAAGTTTCCAATGTATACAGTAGTTCATTTTTGCATATTTTTTCATGTCAGCTTTTCTTACCGGTAATTAAACATGGAGAAAATTTTAAATAATCTACTGCAAATACAGTTCTTAGCAATATTGATTGAAAATTTATTTCATTTTGTCTACCGAGGGCACATAATTATGCATAACATTCGTAAATAACATTAGCATTTGCTGTCATAGAAGTGTGTTCATCAGTATGACATACTCATTCTTTGTAAAACAGCAAGATTTGAAAGTTTTCTGTACATGCAAACTTTAAGTAAAGCCTGCCTACAAGAATTTGAAAACAAAAATGATTCAACTTGTTGTCAACAGTTTTCAAATATGAATAATACATAGGATCATCTTGTGACTGAACACATTCAGCTTTCTCAATACATGTATATGGCAGTCTTATCCTTGTCTCGTTAAAAGGCACATTTACAGTTTAAGTGGACCGCTAAAGTGCTGTTTTATTTATTGTGATATTTGTACATGTTAAAGTGCTTGTTTGTCTTTTGAGACACCCCATTTTGTTAAAGTCATACATGTATTTTAATTTTTCATGTTTTTTCACAAAAACTAAACAGAGGGTTTAATTTTTATGCCAGGCTCTTCATTTTTTGGTTATCATATGATTAATTTTTTTGTATTTCCATTTTGTTGAAATAAAGTTAGATACACCAATAATAAATGAACAGGCCACACAGGATGAAAAAGTAAAAGCCTGAGCCTGAATAGTGTTTTTTGAACTTGAATCGCATTTGTCTATTAAGTGAGCTTAAGAAGTTTAAAATTCTAGATGGGAATTATTTAAGAATCAAAGGTGTGGCTAATTAGGGAAAAAATATATAATTAATTTAATGTACATTTCTGTAAATAGTCAACATTGTGATATACTTTTGTACGAGAGTCCTTTGTTACTGTTTGGTGTGTCCTTCTTTGTTAATTGGAACTGCATCAAGAGGCATCAAGTATTTTTTTTTTTTTTTTTTTTTTTGCTACTAGTTATCTTTATCGTTAACTGTCAGTATAGTAGTATTTTTTTTCCTTACAATTATGTACGGTTCCAGTTCGATTCTATTTCTTAGCATTCATAAATTTGACCTTTCTTTATCAGAAATAGTAAACCTACTATAATAGAAAACTTGTTTCTCGTCTTTGGTATCTTATGATGCAGTTTCTCCCAGTATAATGTGCTGTTAATTTGTTAAATCTTTTTCCTTTTATTTGTTGCTATATTTCATTTGTTTTCTATCAGACATTTTCTTGGATATTTTACAAGATTTGTTAACAAAAACAAACAATTTAATACGGTAGTCAATTCATCATTTTATAAAATAAGTTTATTTAAAAAAAATGATGCTTGAAATTGTATGTGTAGTACTGACTTTCAGGAAAATTTGGGAGCTCTTTCAAAAAAGTGAAAACAGTTTTGTTCAAATTTTCTTCTTTAAATTATGAAAACTTTTTTTTTTTTTTGTACGTTACATTCCAGACTATATTTTGGTTTCAAATAGGTACATTGTTCATTTAAAGATTCTTGCAACATGGGTCCAGTTGTTCAAACCATCATTTTTAAAGCATAGTTCTTAAAAAAAGAGGAAAACTCATAATTGGTAAGTCTTTTTCTTCCTTGTTCTTTTTTTTATGGATAAAATCGTAGAAAGAGAACAATATAATGCAAGTTCATCTGATCCCTGTCTAAAACGAATCTCTGTCCTGGTCCTGAGGTTATAAAACGTTTTTAATGTTCAGCTCAGCTGACACTAAAATTTATCCTGCTCATAAATATTAAAATGGCTTATTTAACATTTATCAGCAGGATAAATTTCAGGCTTTGGCAATCTGAACCTGAAATTTCAACCAGTTTTGGTTATTTCAGTAATTCTGAGCACTTTAAATTTCATGCTCAGCTGTGTTGAGCATGAAAAAAGTTTTATAACCTCAGGGGCCAGATTAGACAGGTTGTACTGTATTTGAAAATTTGGCATTATAATGACAACTTACAGTATGTATGTTTTGTGCAACTGGCCGATGTTTGTTAATGAGCTGTGATAAAGATCAGAGTAGTGATTGACCAGTCATGATCAACCTACGCCTTGAAGCAAAACGCAAGTCATTAAAACTTTAATTGACAGAATTGCTTTGTGCTTCTGGCATGATTCCACATGCCTTAGATATACCATGGTTGAAATGCATGTACACTAATAATGCATGAGTGTCAATGACAAACCATGGTATACCTGATTTATTCCATTTTAGCAACCTAGGCCACTCTGTCTTAGAGGTAAATGGTCAGTCAAGTTGACAGTTTTGCTTAAAATGGTATAAATATTGATAGTCAATTAGGGAAGTGTGGAACAGTTAATTTTCTTTTAAATTAACTTACAGAACGCTTTGAAGGATTCAACAGCAATTTTGTTTCATGGCATAGTTTGATTTGATTGGCTGTTATTTTTAGATTTGTGTCTCTCCTGGTGAGGGACTGGTTCCCGTTTGTAAAGTGCCTTACTTCTATGTAATGTTATCTTCTGGTTCCCTGCTTTACTGTGTCATTGTTATCATCATGTACAATAAAGAGTCTGAGAAAAAAATCTGTTCTCTTATTGGTAAGACAGCCCAAAACCAGTCTTCAGAACATGGTGTTTACCGTCATTAACATGGGATTGTAGGTTTGATCCCAGATTTCACTCCAGTTTTTCAGATGAAATGTTAAACCAAAGCCCCATGACAAATTTACAGAACTTTACATGGACATACTGTGACCAAGGCTGGAACTAGGTCAGCTGGGGATAACAAATATGAAGACAATCTCCATATCAAGGACTGTCTCCGTTTTTAGGAAACAAGTTATGTTAAAAAATAGCAACATCCCCAAAAAATTAGATGTCCCTCGATCGGGAGATTATGTCTCCCGTTTTGATGACTAAACATATCTCCGATTCAGGGGACATTCTCCCCATCAGGAGACAGTATGAAAACATGCCATATTTTAGGCATTTTCAGACTGTCTTGTGCATTTTACTACAAAAAAGTGCATGTTAAAACAAGTTGGGAAGACACCAAACCATCAAGACCTAAATTTAATCCGTTGCATCAAAGAAATTCACCATTGCTATTAGTACAGAGATGCGGGACAGACTCGATATAGTCACTAGATTAAAAACTTGGAGGAATTATTTTCTTGCCATATTCTTGGTGATTATATCATTAAGCATGGTTTCTTTTACAATAAATTTTCAAGCAGAACCTACAAACTTTAATCTGAAACTTTTTTATTTAGGTCATTTCCAGTCTCCCGATCGGGGGCCACGTTTATTAATTGATCAAAATGCATTAGACTCTATGGCAATGTCTCCCAATCGAGAGAATGTTTCCATTATTGAGAATTATCCCCAGCTGTAGGTATGACACTTTACTACAAGTTGTATGTACAATATTAGTTGATCAACCAAAACTGAAAATCAAAATGCCAGGGTAGCTTTTTTCAGTTGCTTGAAAAAGTGTGACCTCTTGCAAGCAATTTATAGTTTTGATAGGTCATCTGAACTTTGTAGCCTTATCTCATTTTCAATGACCTAACTTAAATGGAATGTCCTTCTGTTGGAATCATCTAAAAAAAATAGCATTCAGTGCTGGCTTTAGAATAATTTTAAGGGAAAAAATGCAAAAAGACAATAACACTACTTGATTTATCAAGATGAACTACATGCACATGCATCAGAATACCATCTGGTCCTAAGCACTAAGAAATAAGGACAAAAGATTTTTGGAAAACTAAAATGCACCACAAAAATTATAAATTGCTTGACACATTTAAAAGTTAATGTGAACTGAAACCATTTGATCTGACATTAAAACAAAGACAAAAAATATCAAATGATACCACTGCAAACTAGCCATTGTTTTGAACCAGCACCATGGCTAATGCCAAAGTTTCAATAATCATTTTTCTTTTGTTTTCTTGAAGCTCCATGACAAGTCAATAAGTTCTTATACCCACTCGTAGAATTTTGAGCTATTTGTGCAAATATACCGCTTTTTATAGCATGCTAATGGACTGTCTTTATCAGAATATTATTTCATAACAGAAGATGATTAATTGCTTTTCTAAGCACCTTTGAAAATATACCGAAATGTCAAACAAAACTAATTAAAGTATCTCTCGAGAAAAACTTATTTCAGCAGACTATCACATGCCTGATCAATTTCATCAAAGATTTATTTATATGTACATTTGAGCCGTCTCGTGGGAAAACCAACAATGTGGTTTCCGAACAGGTCCGACACAAACCGACCTGTACAGTCACAGAAAAGAGCTAGAAGCTTGAAATTTCGGATTTAAGTAGAAGAGGAATTGTACTATCCAAGTAGTGAAAACAAAGGCGCTGATCAGCTTCGCGGTTACCGCGAAGCTGATCTGCGCCTTTGTTTTCGCCTATGCAGATTGTTGGTTTTCCCACGAGGCGGCTCATTTATAACAAAGTTCTTGTTAAGTTTCTTTTTTAAAATTCATGGTTAAAAACATTTGCTGGTAACTGCTCTTGAAGGATTTCATTATGGCACCTGTAGCAGGGTGTGATAAAAGAGTTAAATATTTCAGTCCTAGACCATCTGAGCCGCGACCCGAGAAAACCGGTCTTTGGGGTTTCCGACCAGGTCCAACACAAACCGGTCTGTACCATCACAGAAGAAAACTAGAATCTTGAAATTTTGGATTTAAGTAAAAGAGGAATTGTACTATCCGAGCAGCAAAAACAAAGGCGATGATCAGCTGTGCCGTTACTGCACAGCTGATCTGCCTCTGTTTCCGCATAGACAAAAAATACGGTTTTCTCATGAAGCGGTTCATTTGTTCATCCATTCATGTGTCAACAGTTTGTCAAGTTCTGTCGTTCAAAAGGAAAGTGTATTTCTCTGTAGCAGTGAAAGCTGCCTGAAAGCTGTAAGCATGAAACCCTGAGTCCAGTGTTATGCTTAGGTTACATTTGCCCTGGACACCAATATTTTTTGGTCTGTGATTTTCCAGAGATTGTACGAGTCGGTGACCACTGACTACAGCATTAGAAAGAGCATTGTGTAATTTCTTGCTCTGGCTTTCGTCAACCTTTTGAAACAAAACCATATGGAGATTGTAGCCTCCACAGACTTTGAGTAAAAACTAGATAGAGCCTGTGTGGTTTCTGTACCGGGTCTGTGTTGATTCTGGCTCAACCTAAAACAAAAGGGAAAGTAAAGCCATTTAAATAAGAGCTGTCGCAGGACAGGGTCCTCGACTGCTTCTGACCTTTGTCAAACATAAGGCCAAACCCGACCAGTAACCCAAAGCATTATGCTCATACATCTTTTTGCATTGATGCAATAAGGCAAAATCACTGAATCATGAAAGTTAACTGTAACTACCTAAGATTTAAAGGTCTCACTCATATTGTGAAAGAAGTGTGTTCATATACCAACTGAGTGCCAAGACACAAGGCAAAATCACTGAACCGTGAAATAAGGTCACACTGACCTATAAGTATTTCAGGGTCAAAGGTCTAGTGATACTTACTCATAATGTGAAAGAAATATGATCATATACCCATTCAGTGTTGAGATATAAAGCAAAATCAGTGAACCATGAAATTAGGTCACAGTGACCTATAAGTATGTTTGGGTTAAAGGTCTGGTCATACTCATTCATAATCAGAAAGAAGTATGAAAAAATACCAACTGAGTGTCGAGATATAAGGCAAAATCACTGAACCATGAAATTAGGTCACAGTTACCCAGGAATACTTTATGGTCAAAGGTCTTGTCATACTCGTACATATCGTGAAAGAAGTATGTTCATATACCAATTGAGTGCCGAGATATAAAGGAAAATCACTGAACCGTGAAATTGGTCATATTGAATTAGGACTACTTTAGGGTCAAAGGTCTTGTCATACGCAAACATAGTGTGAAAGAAGTTTGTTCATAAACAACTTGAGTGCCGAGATATAAGGCAAAGTCACTGAACCGTGAAATTAGGTCACAGTGACCTATAAGTATATTGGGGTCAAAGGTCTGGTCATACTCACTCATAATCTGAAAAAAGTATGAAAATATACTAATTGAGTGTCAAGATATAAGGCAAAATCACTGAACCGTGAAATTAGGTCTCAGTGACCTAGGACTACTTCAGGGTCAAAGGTCTTGTCATACGCAAACATAGTTTGAAAGAAGTTTGTTCATAAACCATTTGAGTACCGAGATATAAGGCAAAATCACTGAACCGTGAAATTAGGTCACAGTGACCTAGGACTACTTCAGGGTCAAAGGTCTTGTCATACGCAAACATACTTTGAAAGAAGTTTGTTCATAAACCATTTGAGTACCGAGATATAAGGCAAAATCACTGAACCATGAAATTAGGTCACAGTGACCTATAAGTATATTGGGGTCAAAGGTTTGGTCATACTCACTCATTATCTGAAAAAAAGTATGAAAATATACTAATTGAGTGTCAAGATATAAGGCAAAATCACTGAACCATGAAATTAGGTCACAGTGACCTATAAGTATATTAGGGTCAAAGGCCTGGTCGTACTCACTCATAATCTGAAAGAAGTAAGAAAATATACTTATCGAGTGCCAAGATATAAGGCAAAATCACTGAACCATGGAAAGTAGGTCAACCGACCCTTACAGTCATGACACACAAGTCAGTGTCACAAAGTCAAAAGATGAATGACCAACCATCTTCCTAAGTTGTTTCTATTAAGAAGTAAAAAGAAAAAAAATTCGGGGAGTTCTAGATTTTGACCTCTAGCCCCGCCCCCCTGACTCCGACCCAGAGGTCTGATGTCATGGAACCTAAAGTGTATGAAGTATGAATGCTTTATGATAAGTTGTTGTCAAGATATGGACTCCTTGTAAAAGTTACACAGCAGTACATCTATATTTTACAGTGTTCTAGTTTTTAACCTCCAGCCCCACCCCCCAGGCATGGACCCAGAGATCCGATGCCATGAAATGAAACTCAACCCTACAGGGTACCTGTTCCGAGTATGAAAGCCCTCTGATAAAAAGTTTTCAAGATATAGACTTCTAGAATACTGTATCACAGAAAAGCCATTATTATTAATGGTATTCTAGATTTTAACCTCTAGCCCAACCCCCTGGCATGGACCCAGGGATCTGATGCCATGGAATGAAAGCCGACCCTACAGGGTGTCAATGGCCCAAGTATCAATGCTTTCTGATGAGTGGTTGTCAAGATATGGACTTCTAGAAAACTTTAACACAAGAATTGCCATTTTTGAAGGTGTTCTAGATTTTAACCTCCAGCCCCACCCCCTGGCCTGGACCCAGGGGCCGGATGCCATGGAATGAAAGCTAACCCTACAGGGTATCTATGGTCCAAGTATGAATGCTTTCTGATGAGTGGTTGTCGAGATATGGACTTCTAGAAAACTTTAACTTAAGTGTGACGCGCACGCGCACAGGAACGCGCACGGGAATGTGGACGACCGGGGTGACTGCAATAGCTCTATGCACTTCGTGCAGTCGAGCTAAAAAGTACCAGCACCCTGCTGAAAATGTGAAGGCAGCCTCAGATGTTGAGGGAGAATGAGTGGCAAGGAGAACAAAGCAGCCCTACAAGTAAAGATTTATTATATACCCCATGTAAAATGGTCAGCCATTGCAAGGAGGTAACACAATAATTGTGTTTATATGATTGGACGTCCATACTATGACCACACAATATCCATGCAATTTTACAGGTATAACATGGCCACTGTACAAGGAGGCTGCACGATAATTTTGTTTACAAGATTGGATGTCCATACTGTGACCACACAATATCCATACAGGTATCGCACGGCCACTGTACAGCAGCCGTGCAATAAACTTACGACCATGCTTAGTGCCTATGATTACCATACGATTATTTTTATCTCTGAATTATCATTAAAAATCTTGCGGTGACTGCACTGTCGTCGTACTGTCTCCTAATGGCACCCGCATGATACTACCTACCATGTCTCTACAGGCTTCAGTCTAAGGATTTTTAAAAGTTTGTCAAAGTGCAGACTTTTACAAAATCGTAGGGGCTACAGCACTCATATGATGCAATAAAATTATAAGTATACAAAGTAGGGTTGTTGTATGGAGGACGTTTGGAAATGCAAAATTTGGCATTGTACAGCCACCGTAAGCTAATCCTAAGCCAAATGTAAATTAGGCATTAACCCATATTTGACGAATGGATTCTCACATCATTATCAATTGGGTAATTCCACTTTCATTTTTAGGGGTGTTAGGAGTGATTTTTAAATGTTATTCAATTTTTCTGGATGAAATTTCTCTGTGCAAACAGAATAGCCCCAGATGGGACGCCGCATTCTGCGGTGTCACATCTGGGGCTATGCTGTTTGCCTACGTCCAACAAAAAGGACACTAGGCTTAAATGAGTTAAGGTTTGAAAGTAAAACCAACAACTTGTTAAACTTTTTTATCCTGTTTTTATTTTTGTTCACTGTTTCCTTTCTGATCAAACAAACACAAGGACATTTAAAAAATGGTCTAAAAAATCTTTAACTTGGAAAAAAAATCTGTATGTCTGTAATGAATGTCTATTACACTAAAGGAAGCCTCAAAATTAAGGTCATGATTTCTTAACGTGACATCTTGATATGCATAAACTAACCGCAACTACTGAATAGGAAAACTACAAGTACATCACTGTAATTTCGGGATGAAATAACATTTACAGATCAGCCGGGATATCTGTCGCAAACAATCTTTTTTTTATTTACAGTTTTACCTATACTCGCAGTATACCTTTAACGGAGATATTGCATAAAGTGTAAATAAACAATGGATTGTTTTGTGCCACGAAAGCCTGCACTATCTATAGTTACACAGACCAAACAGCAATTCAGACAATCATTTTATGGCTTCAAATCTCAGTCTGGAGATTTTATCTTCATTTATCATAATGCAAAAAAAATGGCAATCAAGCATTTATTTGATCAAAAGCAGCATCAAACAACACAACAGCCTCTTGATAAAACATAATTTCTCTATGACAAATCATGTCTGCCTCAATACACACCAGTTATCCAGAGACAACCAACGTGACATAGAACAACAAATGCAGATGAAATCAATAGGACGCAAATGCCAGTCTGGGTACAACAGATTAGAATGTAGGTACATGTATGTACTCCTAATTGTCCCATATTGATTTTATCTGTGATTATTGTTCTCAACGGCAATGGGTGTCTCTGGTAACCTATGTGTAATATAGCATTTCAAAAAAGTACCCAACAATGTCGGTTTGAGCAGAAAAGGGCAGATTTGGTTATTTTTATCTCTTAATTCATTTGTGATGAATGGACTTATAAATATATAATTATTCTTTTGATAAGTCCACTTTCATCTTTATGGGCATCATAACTTATTTTGAATTTCTATTCCATTTTCAAAAGAAATTCCTAAAAGCAAATAGAATAGCGCCAGATGGGCCGCTGAATTCTGTGGCATCCCATCTCGGGGTATACTGTTTGCCTATGTCCCATAATAAGGACACCAGGCTTATATGAGTTAATAACAACCAGTAGTCTCAAGTTAACAAAGTGTAGAATGCATTTAGAAAGAGGCTGTGGTGGTGATTTAACCGTGTCCTTTAAAGCACTCATACAACTGAACACTGTAAAAATCTTCTGTATTCTGATAAAAGCACCATGTATATACAAATACATAGAGATATATGAGCCTGTGCGTGAGAAAACCAACAATCTGCCTATGCGAAAACAAAGACGCAGATCAGCTTCGCGGTAACCGCGAAGCTGATCAGCGCCTTTGTTTTCGCTACACGGATAGTACATTTCCTCTTCTACTTAAAGAAGATCTATGGCTTAGATGTAAGAAGTCCCTAAATGTCAGATTTGGGAGGACGAAATTTTCATGTTATGACTATAGGGCTAAATTTAACATTTATAGGCGAAGAAATATATACACTTTCGTTTACAAAACAGTTTGGCTGATTTAACAGAATCGAGACAATGCAACTAAATATTTTCACAACCCACCCGATCTTTGGGACAAATGAACCATTAGACTTTGAACTGATTTGCATTTATTTGTCAACAGCACTTTTTAAGCAAATAAATATGGGCTCGTTTGTCATATGAATACTGAACAATATCCACACATTGATTGTTTATTGTTTTGTAATTTTAAGTTTATTTTAAAAGAAATGTTACCATGGTGCATAAGATCTTTAATTTACAATCTTATAGTTTAATTCTAGGTGTGTTCCCCCCCGGGACCCAGCATGCCCTTTCGTCAGTTTATGTGTTTTTCACATTCACACAACATATCAAAGTGGCATCCTGGGTCTAGGGGGGGAACAGGGTCAGCGAGGCGAAAATGTACAATTTCCTGAAATTTTCCCTAAACTAAAATAAGCACAGTTGTTTTGAACAATTTTAAAGTCATCAACTGTAGAATTGTAAACATTCATGGTCATATTTCTTGTCAAACCGGTGTCAGGGTGGGTATATTTAGGTTATGTAGATGTACTTATAGAGATACAGTACAGGTTCAAAAGTAAATTTGCTTTCAATCTATGCGTATTGCATTAATGCTTAGAAATGTGATTCCCAATTTTATGTTAAAATTGACATAAATTATGTCATTGACAATTAAGATATGCAAGAACACAATAATTTTATCAAACAAGGCATTTTCGTCTTTGAAAGAGACATATTTGTCATCTAGGGACTATCCCAATCTAAGGCATAGATGTCCTTCGAAATTTCAAGCCTCTAGCCTTCTTCTGTGCTTGTACAGCCCGGTTTGTGTTGGACCTGGTCGGAAACCCAAATTGTTGGTTTTCTCACGCACAGGCTCATATAACAAAATGATGTTTAATCAAATGTGAACAATAAATGCAAATTGTAGGCTGTTTGTTTCTCAAAAATAAATATTTCTGGCATCCGAACACTGTGTAGTTAAGCACTGGGCTTAATAATGTAGTACATGCACGATCAAACAATCATCGTAAACATTGCGTAGATAAAACAAAGAAAAACATGTACTCTGACTCTTATCAGCAGAATAGCTATTAAACATATCTGAAGATAATGAAGATAATTTTTGTTTGTGATTCCTCATGTTATGGGGAAGAATTCTCAGAATTCAGTATTTCGCTAATGATTCACAGATATTCATATCAAAGAGAGATTCGAAAATCTCTTACCAACAAATATGCACATAAGATGTTTAACTGATGCATAATGCATGAACAAGACTGGCTTCATAAATGTAGATGATGGCAACACTACACACAATGATCAAACAGCTCAAATGATGTCCATATTGGTCCATAGATACACACCTTAATGGTTTTACCTTGGGTATCGAATTTTCATTCTGCTAACAAGCAGCAACTTTGTATTCCTACAGAATTTCTTGAAGTTGTTGCTCTGAATTTAATTGGGCAATGTCATTTTATTGGTTTATGATTCTGTTTTAAAACCCTTTCAATATATTATACTACTAACGAATTAAATTAATCAGGTGAAATGAAAACTGAAGCACACCAGATCTAAACACATGACATATCAGCAAGACAAACTTGGCTTGTCCTGGAGGCACAAAACCTCAGTGGTAAGATAATGAAGAGATGAAATCAGCAATCTAAACCATTCAGGCACGGGGTTAAAAAATTGCCAACTATATCTGGACTGTTTGTAAATGATACATTAAGGTGTGCTGGGTTACCCAATCTTTGAGACAGTACATAAAGCTGTCATGAAATAAATATGTTAGTTTGCAAGTGGATGAATCTCGCCTGTGACTGTAAAGTTGTATGACCACAAATACCCATAACTGTTCATATTATGTTTTGCATGAATGTGTCTTATGTCTAATGTTTATTATTAATGGTAAAATGTAACGTCCGTGAATCTAAGAGTTTTGTTTTACATTGAATTTTATCGCAAAGTGGACAAACTATCAATAGAAGAAAATGCATTTATAAAATACACATTTTCAAGGACAGGACCCTACATGGTTGACACAAAGAGTTACATAATATGCTGTTTACACGGACGAATTTGTTCCAAACAAGGTTCAGACCTGGTTCTGTCCAAGTGTTTAGACGAATACATTTGGTTCGCTCCAAAATTTTGGAACGGTCCAACTTGGCCCACTACATAACCTAGGACCTGGTCCGGTCTAAATCTTCTTCCGATCCTGGTTCGGTACAAATATTCCGTCTAAACACTTTGTTTCGGTCCTTGGTTGAAAAAACTAATAATGTACAAATGTGCAGTAAGTACAATTAATTGGATGCCAATATATTGGAAATAGCATTGAATATGCTTTGACGGATTTGTTTGTTTGTTTGTTATTGTGTTTGTTTGTTTATTATTATTATTATGTTGTTGTTTTTGTTGAAGTTGCAACTATTGAGTGAGGGAGACATTTGTGCTACACACATGCCTGCACTTTTTTTATAAAGCCCAGTCTAAATACGAATCTGAATGATCATGGATGCCAGTGCACAAAACATGTCAGCTTATCGCATGGGTCATTTGTTCCGATCTAAATATTTCAATGTAAACAAGAAGAAAAATTTGTTCTGGACTAACTTGGACTGGTCCAAGTTGGATCGGACCTGGTTCATACCCGTCTAAACAGAGTATTAGAGTAGTCATACAACTTTGACAGTCAATATGTCTGCTGAATGAAAAAGTAGTCAAGTAAAATGTATATATAAAAGAAAATATACAAGTATGTGTATATGATCGCACACAACCAAACAGTATGTAAATAACAATATGAAGCACTAACAACAATACATTTACTATATATAAACTTAACATGCAAAGAAAATGTGTATAATATAATATTCATGAAATTACACATGGATACATAGATCCGTATTCACTTCCACTCTAGCATTAGAGTGATTTCATTGTATAAGGCTATACAAACATTATAGACCCAGACTAAACAGTTTATGTTAAATGCAGTCTGGTCAGGATATTCAGTCTTGAATCCATGTTTCTATGAATTGAGCTAGAACTATACAACTAGGCTCTCTATAAGCCTGACAGTTAAGCCCATGTCACACATAAGCAAAAATCTCTTAGCGCAGACTTGTGTTTAATTGCGAAAAATAGTTTTTATTTGTTTGAATTATTGCTTTATGGCCCAGTCAACAGCTATGGTCATGTTGAGACATTAGCTGTCAAAAGGGACGTAAAGCAATAAATCAAACAAACAAAAATTCCTTTTGGCAATAAATGCAAGTCTACGTCAAGTGATTTTCGCACATGTGTGACGAGACCTTAACCGGTAATCATTTTATGAAACAGGCATAGCTTCTTCATTCACTTGAAGCCTGCTAATCAATATTACAGTAACATAAATCGGTGGGTAGTCAATATTATATGAGCCTGTGTGTGAGAAAACCAACAATTTGGGTTCCGACCATGTCCGACACAAACTGGGCTGTACAGTCACAGAAGATGGTTAGAGGCTGGAGTTTCGGATTTAGAAAGAAGAGGAATAGTACAAGCAAAAAGAAAGGCACTGATCAGCTTCGCAGTTACTGCAAAGCTGATCTGCGCCTTTGTCTTCGCCTATGCAGATTGTTTGTTTTCCCATGTGGCGGCTCATATGATAAATATTTTAACACATGTATTACAAGCATTAAATGCAAATATCAAAACGAATTGTGTCCCATACAAATATAATTCTGTTCTAAAACTAAAAACATGCATACTGAATCCAGCAAGCATTTTCCAGAATAATCGCATGTAAATACAATTTCATTTATGATATGCAGTGATTAAGTTACACTTCTCATTCTATATCCTTTAATATAAATGAGCCACCGCATGTGAAAACCAACAATTTGCAAAGGCGAAAACAAAGCCGCAGACCAGCTGTGCAGTGACTGCACAGCTGATCAGCGCCTTTGTTTTCGCTGCAGGGATAGTACAATCTCTCTTCTTCTTAAATCCAAAATTTCAAGCTTCTAGCCTGCTTCTGTGCCTGTACAGGCCGGTTTGTGTCAGAACTGGTCAGAACCCAAATTGTTGGTTTTCTCACACACAGGCTCAGATATCACAACAAAAACTAAGATATGATTAGTGTCAGACTACAAAACTTTTAGTCTGAACAGAAAAACCAGAGGACCAATGGTCCTGTAAACGCTCACCTGAGATCAGCTGCATATACCAATAAACATGTTTGAATATTATGGTATTTAACTCCAGCGCAGGGGCAGATAAGCCCTTGGGCCATTTTCTTTTTTCAGAATCTTCAATATTCTGTCCATTTGCCAATTTCCTGTTGGCTTTTTTCTTCAAATGACATTTTAACAGTTTTCCCAATTCAGATGCACAGGCAACCCATGTTGACCTTGCCATAAACTTGGTCAAGGTCATCACAGGGTCATGATTTATATATACATTGGAGTACTTTAGCCATCGATGCCTCACGCCAAGTTTCCTTGAAATCAGTCTATTGGTTTCAGAGAAGATGATTTTTGATGGGTTTTTACCATATATGGGCATGGCGGCCATCTTGGTCATGTGACCTAGATTATTTATATACACATTGATTCCCCCATTCTATAGATGCTTCACTTAAAATTTGGCTTTGTTTGGCCAAGCGGTTTCAGAGGAGAAGACGTTTGAATATTATGGAAATATACATGTATATTGCCCCGGGGTGGGGGCACATGAGCTCCTGGGGTCCAATTTTTTTCAGAATCATTAATATCCAGTCCTACTGCCCATTTCCTGCAAGACTTTCACTTTAAATGACATTTTAAAAGTTTTCCCCATTCAAATGCATTGGTGACCTATGTTGACCTTCCCTTAAAATAGGTCAAGGTCATCACAGGGTCATGATTTATATACACATTGTAGTGCTTGAGCCATCGATGCTTCGTGCCAAGTTTCGTTGAAATCGGTCAACCGGTTCTGGAGAAGAAGATTTTTGAACGGTTTTTACCATATATGGGCATGGCGGCCATCTTGGTCATGTGACCTGGATTTTTTAATTTGTTACCCCTTCCTATTGATGCTTCACATAAAATTTCGCTTTGATTGGCCAAGCGGTTTCAGAGGAGATGTTTGAATATTATGGAGATATACATGTATATTGCCCCGGGGTGGGGGCGGATGAGCCCCTGGTGCCCAATTTTTTTCAGAATCATTAATATTCAGTCCTACTGCTCATTTTCTGCAAGATTTTTCCTTTAAATGACAATTTAACAATTTTTCCCATTCAAATAGGGTCATGATTTATATACACATTGTAGTGCTTGAGCCATTAATGCTTCATGCTAAGTTTGGTTGAAATCGGTCCAGTGGTTCCGGAGAAGAAGATTTTTGAAGGGTTTTTACCATATATGGGCATGGCGGCCATCTTGGTCATGTGACCTGGATTATTTATATACACATTGGTTCCCCCTTCCCATAGATGCTTCATGTAAAATTTGGCTTTGATTGGCCAAGCGGTTTCAGAGGAGAAGATCTTTGAAAATGGTGGACGACGGACGGATGACGGACGGATGACGGACGGACGGACGGACGGACGACGGAGCATGGGTATACTATAAGCTCACCTTGTGAGCCTGACGGCTCAGGTGAGCTAATAACTCTAAATGGGGAAACAGATAAATCCAACAGTGGTTGTCAGCTTTACAGTTTGTTTAATGTTTCTGTGATAAAGTCAGATATAATCAAAGGATTTATCCTCTGAATCAGGAATTCAAATTTGAAATTATTACTTGTTTTTTATAATTATGGTCCTTAAAGGTAGACCTTCACTGGCAGTAGGTTTTCACGATAATCACTCCGGAAGATCATCAGAAATTGATCGACTCAGTATCAGAAGATAGATAAATGATGAAATTCAAATATAGACAAAAGCAAACTGGTGTTGTAATATCATTTCATTGTCTAAACCTTACATCACAGTCCATTTGAGGTAAATTTTGTTCCTATATTTACCCTACTGACCTATTACAAGAAGGCAGACTAAGTAAATAATATTGTATAAGCCTTCTTTGGAAAAACAATGTGGCTTAAAGCAGCGCAAAAAAGTTGATAAAATCAGCTTAAAGAAAAGGCTAGCTTAAACTTTAATTTTTCCATGCAGAAACTTGTGGTATCATACTTCCTTATGTGAGCCACCTTGTGGGAAAACCAACAATGTGGTTTCTGAACAGGTCTGACACAAATCAGGCTGCACAGTCACAGAAGCAGGCTAGAATCTTGAAATTTCGGATTTAAGAAGAAGAGCAATTGTACTATCCGTGTAGCGAAAACAAAGGCGCTGATCAGCTTCGCGGTTACCGCGAAGCTGATCTGCGTCTTTGTTTTCGCCTATGCAAATTGTTGGTTTTCCCATGAGGCGGCTCATTTGCTGTTCCTGATTTCTTAAATGAGCCACGACTCAAGAAAACTGGTCTGCGGGATTTCCGACCAGGTCTGACACAAACCGACCTGTACCGTCTCGGAAAAAGACTAGAAGCTTGAAATTTAAGAAGAAGAGGGATAATGCCGGATTGTACTATCTATGTAGCATAAACAAGGGCACTGATCAGCTGTGCAGTTACTACACAGCTAATCTGCGCCTATGTTTTCGCTGAGGCAAAATCCATTTTTCTCATGACGCAGCACTATTGCAACTCATTCTTTATGGCCTAATTTGCATGGGCAAGGACGGCAAAGAAAAAATTCTTTTACATACTAGTTCATTGAAGCAACCTTAAATAGCATGAAAAAATGTACTGTCAAAATGTACATAAACATTATCAATATGTTATATACAACAAGCAAATTCAGAGAATTTATGTCCCCCGCCTTAATTGTTTAGTTACACAAATATATCTGACAATAATGTATATCCAAATCGCATGCATTTACTTCATGTCACAGTGTCAAACATTAATCTGAGAATTATATTCAAACCACATGCAAATCTTCAAATCATGGTCAGGACATCTGTACAGTTTGAAAAGAATCAGAATAAAACTGAGGGAGGAGTTTGCACACAAGGTACACAATGTCCATTCACTTTCATTGAATAAATGCCTGAAAAACGACTAAGTTCAAATTGCGAAAAAGTGTCAAAAATTAACCTGAGGATTATATCCAAAGCACATGCATATCTTCAAAGCATCATCAAGACATCTGTAAAGTTTCAAAAGAATCTGAATTAAAAACTGAAGGAGGAGTTGCGCACACAAGGCACCCACTGTCCATTCACTTTCATTGTCAAAATACCGAAAAACGACTAAGTTCAATTTGCAAAAAAAGTGTCAAAAATTAATCTGAGGATTATGTATATCCAAACCACATGCACATCTTCAAAGTATGATGAAGACATCTGTAAAGTTTCAAAATAATCGGAATAAAACTGTAGGAGGAGTTGCGCACACAAGGTACCCTTTGTCTATTCACTTTCATTATCAAAATGCCCAAAAATGACTAAGTTCAAATTGCAAAAAAAGTGTCAAAAATTAATCTGAGGATTATATCCAAACCACATGCACATCTTCAAAGCATGACGAAGACATCTGTAAAGTTTCAAAAGAATTGGAATAAAACTGTAGGAGGAGTTGCGCACACAAGGTACCCCCTGTCTATTCACTTTCATTATCAAAATGCCCGAAAAATGACTAAGTTCAAATTGCGAAAAAAGTGTCAAAAATTAATCTGAGGATTATATCCAAACCACATGCACATCTTCAAAGCATGATGAAGACATCTGTAAAGTTTCAAAAGAATCGGAATAAAACTGTAGGAGGAGTTGCGCACACAAGGTACATACTCCTATAGGGGGACGGAAGGACGGACGGAAGGACGGACGAAAGGACGGAAAGCCAAAAACTATGTCCCTCCGCTTTTCTTCGAAAAGGCGGGGGACAATTACTATGTATGTAAAAATTAGGAATAAACTTGATACTATGACAAGGGAGGTAATCCATATACAATGTACCATGCTATGTTTTATTTAAAAGTCTTTAGTTCCAATGGCAAAATATTTGCATGTTTGTTTTATGGATTAACATCCCAGTCAACAATTTTTCAGTCATATTGGGACATCACTCCCTTGATATTAACCTGTACAATGGTGAGTAAATGTGTCTTGTTCAAGTAGACAAACATGCATCAGTAGGGATCGAACCCAACCTCTCTAATGCACTAACCACCAGGCTACCATACTCCACAACAAAATGTTCTATGTGTTAGACACAAGACAGATAACTTGAAGTTCCTGAGTTAAAGAACAAAACAGACATGTCAGAAATATGAACATTTAAGTAGAACACATTATGAGTTAAACTCATAATTTTTAGAATCTATTTTGCTCTTCGCCTCAAAAAAATGCTTTGTATGTTTAAATTCTCTGTGAGCTGCTATTTTGAGCTGCTCTCAAATAGCAGTCCTACTAAAATTAGGGTACCCATTTCCCAATCCATTTATACTGGGTACAGACAAATAATGATAGTAATCACTGGACATTAAGTCCAGGGCCCGGTTGTTCAAAACTAACGACGTCTTTAGTTAACGTTTCGTTAAAATTTCAAACATTAATATTACAAATACACTGTTATTTTTTGTTGAAAAAATGTGAGAATCCTTTGCACTGCAAAGGATTCTCACATTTTTTCAACAAAAAATAACAGTGTATTTGTTACTTTAGCTGATATTTGCTTAACAAATTTATGTCTTAACAATATCGTTAAGCTAACGATGCTTTGAACAACTGGGTCCAGTTTTTTGTTTTAAATTTTACAGGTAAGGTATCCATCATTAAATGTTACTTTTAAGGTGCTCAGCTCAATTTTGACTCTTTCTCTAGGAGGCAAAGCATTCCCTAAGAGGCAAAGCAAAGCTGAATACAGAAATCAGATCTTCTAAGTTCATATACACATATAAAACTAATGCTGTCCTTGTAAAGCGAAGTCTTGTTGTTGACCCTGTGGAAACGACTGGAACTGAGCCTGTCCGTCCTGTCTCTGTAACTGCGGAACACCTTTACGGTAAACTAACATATTTAACACAGGCTTTCGTTGAATGTATTCCACTGCTTTCTTGTGAGTAACAACAGTAAAGTCATGACCATTTACCTATTGAAGAAATGTTAAAAAGTATTTTGAAAAATACAGAAGACAGTTTTATAATTAGAGCTACACAGAAAAAAAAACTTCCAAGGGGATTATGACCTAGTCCAAAATAGACTGCACCACAAGAGATGGATAAATGCTAGACATTTACCTTTAAGAATGTTCTGTAAAGGACAATGTATGTATCTGAAACCCATCGGCAGAAAATAGAACAAAATCTCATCTCTAAAATATGCTGTACTTAAGATCTTAGGGCTAAACAAGCGACAGAACAAGCTAAACAGTGCTGATGAGTGTATGAAAATTATCAAGATTTTTTAAAGGCATTTGGAAAATACAGAAGAAATATGAGCCATGTCATGTGAAAAACAACAATCTGGGTTTTTGACAAGGTCTGACACGAACTGATTTACACAGTTTCAGGAGCAGGCTAGAAGCTTGAAATTTCGGATATAAGAAGAAGAAAGACTGAACTATCTATGTAGCTAAAACAAAGGCACTGATCAGCTGTGCAGTTACTGCACAGCTGATCTGTGTCTTTGTTTTCGCATATGCATGTTGGTTTTCATATGCAGCGGCTCATATGATTTTTTTACCATCATTTACCTACCTGTAGCAGTTTGTCATGTACTTGTAAACCACACCTGGCTGCTGGTCCATTCTCGTGTATAAATGTCACATAAACACCCTGGAAAAACGATAGCATGGATGTGAGAAAACTGTGAAAGCTTACAAAGCTTTGGCTACAAAACATACAATAAAACGGATATGTTAGTATTTTCTGAACCCAAAATCAAGTTTAATCTCTGTGATAAAGTGCTAGGATCCTTGCCAAAACTGCAAATCCCACTCAACTACCTGTTAACTTAATAATTTCAACAAACTGCAAGCAATGATTGAAGCTTCTGTAGCTAGTGGTTGTGTGTTCAATTTCAGGCTTTTTGTAGAGATTGTCTCCTTATGACCAAAGTAATTGGTATAATTATTAATTTTAAACCCTAACACAACAACAAAAAGGAGCAAGAACACAAGCTACTCTATACATTACGAAAACTTGCCCATGCAATATACAGAGAATTTTTCCAGCATTACAAATAGAAAATTTCATTGGAAAAATTTTGATAATTTCGATATGTTCGCTCAAAAGGTTGATTGTTGGTACATGTTAGAACCGCCTCGCCGAGTCGGTTCTAACGAGTACCCACAATCTATGTTTTAGAGCAAAAATAAGAAAAATAGGTATACCCCTGCAAACCCCAGTTTTTCTATATAAAATTGGGGTTCAAGGGGGTATACATTACACGGACATGCTTTCCTGATGATAGATGGTCTATATTACCTTATCAGGGTAGCCCTGTGGACTTTTTGTGTTATCTTGGTCTATTCCCCCTCCTATTCTGAACCCACACCTGTACCTCGGCTTGCCATCAGGGCCGACCAACATGTTGCCCCGCTCATCTTTATCTTCATCTTTATATAAAACTATTGGAATCTGAAATTTTAAGAAGAGAAAATAATGAGCCTTCACATGAGAAAAACAACAAATAAGGTTTCCAACCTGGTCTGACATAAAACTTCCTCTGCAGCTATAGAAGATGGTTAGAAGTCTGAAATTTCATATTTAAAAATAGGAAAGATTGTACTATTAAAGGCACTGATCAGCTGTGCAGTTACTGCGTCTTTTGATTTCGCATATGCAAAGGCCGGTTTTCTCCTGCTGTGGCTGAAATGATTCAGATTATTTGGGTTTCATTGAGATATGGTGAGTTCTGACAAAGCACAGAGGTTTTTAAACTAGTTCATGCTTCACTGAAACATCTGTAACTCAACTTTGCTGTCCAAACTACCAATGGGTTACCAATTTCATCTTTTGTGAGGTCTACGTGGGAACAAGCCTGCTTCACTAATATTTTAGTCAAGTCTTAAATGCTCTCAGCATTCAACATGCTGTGCATTCAGGCTGTGCATAAGTTATATGAAACACTAGCAATTAAACCAATTCCTAAACTTTCTTCTTTACTACAAGCATGACTACCAAAACTGATCAGGTTGCACCCCCTGTTTCATAGACCCTGCCTGGAACTGTTGAGTTATTTTTAGCTTATCAGCTGTAACCACTAAAATATGCCAGGTCAAGATACTCAAAGGTCAAAATACACACACTCAGACACTGCAGTTCTTTGTGTTCAACTTTTCAGAAAAAAAAAGTGAGTTGAAATTAAGAATTTATTTCCTGAGCTAAATTATACTTTGTTTGAGGGCTGTTCAAAAAGCTTGTGGACCTTCTTCATATAAATATAGTAAGCATTATTAAAACTTGCCCATGTAATTATAGAAATATTATTTGGCTATGAAAAAATGAAAATGAGAGTCAAAAGATTTTTTTTTAATATTTTTGCTCAAAACATTGATTGTTGGTACATGATTGAATCACCTCTAACGTGAATCCACAATCTATGTGTTGGATCAGAAGTATGAAAAATTGTATAACCCTGTAAACCCAAGTTTAACTATATAAAAGTGGGGTTCAATTACATAGACATTTTCTTGATGCTTCATATATTAAGTCTGTTCCGTATGGTATTTTCACCTTGATCTTCATGTAAAGGACTTTACTCCATAATATAATAAAAGGATCTTGAACAAATGAAAATTTGAGTGCAGTCACACTGATTTTATTGTTTAAGTCCACAAACATTTTGCTCAACCCACATAACTGTGTATACTTCTCAGCATACTTTGTATAGTTGAAAAAGTTATTTTCTAAAGATGCGGCAATAAAAACTAAACCACTGATTACAGTCTGGCCCACCTAGGCAAGTATAGAATTTAACCTTTCTGTTGCAATATAATTGTAGGAGCACAATGAGACTTTAACAACTCTGAAAATTCACTATCTGACACCAGTTTTCACACCTTAGCCTTATTTGACAATCAACACTGTGGCAATACCCTGTACATTTGAGTGATTATGGTTGAATTGACAATAACCAAGGAGACAATTACCATAATTCCTTACATTACATTGCAGGGGGAAAAAATTCAAAACATAATTATTCTCATGATGGCAACCTACAAAGTAACCCTTGAACTGACAGAAGAACAGAAGAGTGCTATTTTTGAGTTTATCCGTCTTAACAACTGGACAGTGAAAGTGACAGAAGAAAGGATCACAGACAATGTTCATGTTGCCAGGAAACTCCCTGATGTTACAGCAGGTAATTTACAAATCTGTTAGAGATCTAATAATTCTGATACACTTATTATTATTTATGGAAAATAAACCATTAAGAATTTTTTGGCAGGAAAATAGTTACTTCCATACACCATCACCCAGAAACTCTTCCTTTCAAAATCTCTCTTTTCTGAAACACCTCAAGAAAAATATGACCATGTCACCATTTTGCATTACGAGTCTTAAAATGGGCTGCAAAAATTTTGCAAATCAGCTAACATATTAAAATTTTATGCCAGAAAATTTGTAAAATGTCAGCAAGGGAAGTAATTATTTTCCCGCAAAAAAAATAATCTCAATTTATTATTTTCCAGTTAAAATACACCGATACACTAAACCAAAACAAAATGTAATGTATGGTATACATAACTAAGAGTCAAAGTCTTGAAATCATTCCACAGATTTCTAGATTTTCATTTTCAAGGTGTTTGGTTTACCTCCCTTGCACATGCAAAAGCCCTCTCCAAACTAATTATTGGGCTTAATTTTTTAAAAAAAAAAAAAACATATATTTCAGAAAATTGTGGCACTTTTTAAGACTTATGGGTTGTAAAAGGATGACATGGTCATATTTTTCTCAAGGTGTTTCAGAAAAGTGAGATTTGAAAAAGGCAGTTTCTGAAAGATGGTGTATGGACAGTAAACCTTCCCCATACTGCCACAGAAGATGGTTAGAGTTGAAATTTTGGATTTAGAAAGTATAAAGATGGCATTATTCAAGCAGTGAAAGTAGTTACTGCACAGCTGATATACATTTTTGTTTTCACATGTTTTCAAATGAAACATAACATCTTTTCTCATGACGAGACCCATAATGTCAAAATGTACATTTCAGATCCTGATGGTCCCACACCAGTGACATTTCCCATTCTTCGTCACAGAGAGGGTGAAACAGAGTGCCCTGACTGCTACTGTGCCCCCTGTGTAATCGACGAGAAAATACGACAGCTTTGGTGGCCTACTGAAAGCAAGATGCCCAAGAGTAAAAATGCTGCCTTGCGGAAAGTACTGTATCATAAAGTCTGGGCCATGTTACATAACCTTGGAGCGTGGAAAGATGAGAGATACTTGAGGAAGAAGGCAGCAACTAAAAAGAGTCTAATGTACAAGAAAGAAATCATGCCAGACTGTGTTTTGAGACAATGTCGCCAGTGGTACCCAAATCCAGATGACATCCCGTATGCAGGAAATAAGTGGCAGTGAATCTTGAAATTTGTTGCAGGAATCTTGAAATTTGTTAAAATATTCTTTAAAAATGACGAAGAAGATTTGAGCCGTATCATGAGAAAACCAACATTTTGCATAATATTATGCTAAAAAAAGACACAGATCAGCTTCACGGTTGGTAATGCGCCTTTGTTTAGCTACAGGGATAGTATAATTTGTCTACTTTCTAAATCCAGAATTTCCAGCCTCTAGCCATTTTCTGTGCTTGTACAGCTCGGTTTGTGTCAGACATGTTTGGAAACCACATTGTTGGTTTTCTCAAGATGAAGATTTGTGACAACCTTGTTGTTATTCAAATTGAACACAGCTATGTTCCCGAGCCAATTACTTGAAATGATCATACAACCCTTTGATAAATGTTGGCAGTATTAGGTATAATTGAAAACTGGTCCTCGTGGAGCACCCCCCCCCCCACACACACACACACACTCTAAAGTCAACTCTTTTTTATCTTACAAGTTTACAGCTTGTTTCAAATTTTATATGAAGAAATTCACTCCATCCTTATCTAACAATTACAAATTGATTACGTCGTCAATTATTTGAGGGATACGGATTAAAATAAGTCCCTGACTCGGAATCCCTTTCGTTCAAATTAGTATATGTTGTATGTTATGTTCATCATGCATATATGTATTTTGAATACGAATAAAATATGTTTAAACCAACCTTGTTGTTAATCCAACACATACATTGGACTCACCAAAGCATTTCCAATCAACTTAAGTTTTTCTTTTGTGACTTCAAAGTTTGTAAAAATGATTAGACCTAAGACAGTTACGAAAAAGTCTGCAAGCAAATTCAAAAGTGTTTTCTGGTATCAACTATGTATTATGGACAATACTTCATCAGACCATTAATGTGCTGTTCCATCTTATTCCTTAGTGTTCATTATCTTGAAATAAATCTCAACATTATATTCTCTGGGTGAAAGCTTTTCTGAAGTTGGAAACATAATATAAATTGTTATTTTGGCATTGCATTTATATTATGGTTTACATTGTGAAAGTAGTCTCTTAAACATTAATGAGCCGTCTCATGGAAAAAACCAACCAGAGGACCAATGGTCCTGTAAACGCTCACCTGAGATCTGCTTCATATACCAATAAACATATTTGAATATTATGGATTTAACCCAAGTGCAGGGGCAGATGAAGCCCTTGGGCCATTTTCTTTTTTCAGAATTATCAATATTCTGTCCATTTGCCAATTTCCTGCTGATTTTCCCCTTCAAATAACATTTTAAAAGCAGATGAGCCCCTGGGGTCCATTTTTTTTTTTTTCAGAATCATTAAATTTCAGTCCTACTGCCCATTTCCTGCAAGACTTTCACTTAAAATGACATTTTAAAAGTTTTCCCCATTCAAATGCATTGACGACCTATGTTGACCTTGCCATAAAATAGGTCAAGGTCACAACAGGGTCATGTTTTATATATACATTGTAGTACTTGAGTCATCCATACTTCATGCAATGTTTCGTTGAAATCGGTTCACCGGTTCTGGAGAAGATATTTTAAGGGTTTTTACCATATATGGGCATGGCAGCCATCTTCGTCATGTGACCTGGAGTATTTATATATACATTGGTTCCCACTTCCTATAGATGCTTCATATAAAATTTGGCCTTGATTGGCCAAGTGGTTTCAGAGAAAAAAATCTTTAAAAAAGTGTGTATGGACGACAGACCGGCCAAGGTCAAGAGATGACCTTGACCTAAATTAATCATATACCTTCATCTAATCCATAAGTTGTTTGCATCTACCACTTTTCAGATCTCAGGCTGCAATAGTTTTCAAAAAATAGCTAATTTCCACTTTTCCCATTATAAGTCTATGGAAACTTAAAGTTACCATAGCAACCAGAGTTCTTATCCGACTGGAATAAAAAACACAAATTATGTACAGGCTAGTGTCAAGAAAATGTATACAAAGTACAGGATTCATCCACTTGACAGTTTTTGAGGAGAAGATTTTTGAATGTTTTTTTCAAAATTTTGCCCTTTATGGGGCCCCAGCAACCTATCAAAATAAAGGATTAGGACAAAACTTGTTAAAGTTAATATAAATTATCATTTAAGGGGCATAACTCATTGATAACTAGAGTTACTAAACTTTGTTCCATTATGACGTCATCAATGTGATGATACCATAGCGACGACGTCATGAGTTTACTTAGTGTTGTTACAGTGTACAGTGTTGCAATTATACTATTTTACTAGTATTTTGTGTTTTTTGTTGACTTTAACAATGGTAGCAGAGCGAAACATGTGATCCTATGACATAAGGAAAAATAGTTGACAATTTGTTTACTATGGAACTGTGAAGTAAAATGGAGAAATAGATGAAATTGTTGTTTATTGGAGGTGAACAGAAAAAAGACTATGGGCACTGCGTTAAATCCTCCAATCTTGACTGAGTCAACAAGCTATGAATTGTGGAAGCTGGAGACAAGGGCCTGGACAGTTATTACAGATTTGGGAAAGGAAAAACAAGCTATAGCTGTGGCACTGAATCTTCCAGATGAAGAAAAGAATGGAATAAAGGAAAGGGTATTTGATGAACTGGAACTAAATGATTTGAAAAGGGAAAATGGTATGGACATTTTGTTTGTTTTTGGACAAACACTTGCTGGAAGATGAGCTAGTCAACAGTATAAAAAGATTTGAAGAATTTGAAATTTTTGAAAGACAAAACAATGAGAATATAAGAGAGTATGTTGCTAAATTTGATTTGAAATTCCGCAAACTTGAAAAACTCAAGATTATAATACCTTCGGAGATTGTAGCATTTAAACTGCTCAGAAAAGCAAACTTAAGTAGAAATGACAGAATGATTGTTTTGACAGGAGTAAATTTTGTAGATAAAGAGAACATGTATAAGGATATGAAATACGCTTTGATCAAATTTTTGGGAGATTTGACTAAAGATGACAGAACCAGACATGATGTAAAACTGGAGCCAGCTTGGAGAAACTTGGCCAGTAGCAGTAAAAGGACTGGTTATATCCTGCGAGGTAAAAATGTGTGGGTGGGAAAGAAACTGAATTCTTTAGGATCAAATGGCAAGATCCTACTTTGCCACTCATGTGGATCCTACCGACATCTTGTGGCGGACTGCCCAGATAGCTGGGAAAACATGGTAAATCAGCAAACCAGTGGGTTTGCTATGAAACAAGGAAACCTAAGCAAAAATGATGAGCTTAAAAATGTCAAAAATGGGAGAACAGATCCATTTGAACCTGGAGAGGCAAGTGGCATCCCATTTGTCAGCAACCAAGTAGCTGAAGAAATGACAAAACTAACAATGGAGATAAGTAATCTGAAAGATGAAATAAATGCATTACGAGATGTTACCCTCAGAATGCTGAAGGGACAGGAGGAAGAGGATCTTATCATAAAGAAGTCTCAAGAAGAGAATCTATCAAGGTTGTTCAAAGCATTGAAGAAAGACGATACCATGGACTGTTTTTCAAAGCGAAATCAGTATATTGGTAGAACCATAGAGGAAAAAGACAACTACTGGTGGAAAGTGAAGAAGAAGGAAGACAGCTCTAAACTGGCAGAGGCAAATCAGCAAGATACAGACAAAACTAATCAAGTGGAAATGTTGCATAGGTTGCCAGTGAAAAGGCAACAACTAAATGCGACAGCATTGCAGCTGATTGAATAGAAACTGGGTTTTAGAACTTTTACACATTCTGATATTTTTTAAACATTTTTATACATGCTGCAAACTGGATACATTATCAAATGTTCTAGTTTCAAGGGTCATTCAATTTTAATCTCTTCATTTGAACCAGTTATTTATAACCAAAATAATGCTTTTCAGCGACAAACCAAACAGCAACATTTCTGAATCTTTTCATGCAAATTAATGAATGATAATTCTTTTATTTCACCAACAAAACAAAAGACAGAAAATATAATTAATGTTAAAGTTAATATAAATTATCATTTAAGGGGCATAACTCATTGATAACTAGAGTTACTAAACTTTGTTCCATTATGACGTCATCAATGTGATGATACCATAGCGATGACGTCATGAGTTTACTTAGTGTTGTTACAGTGTACAGTGTTGCAATTATACTATTTTACTAGTATTTTGTGTTTTTTGTTGACTTTAACAAAACTCACAAGAAACGTCAAACACTACTCAATAAACATTTCTGCAAAAACAAAATTCAAATGTCTGCAATTTTAGCGGAAAAATAGCTGATTTCCACTTTTCCCATTATAAGTATATGGAAACTTTAAGTTGCCATAGCAACCAGAGTTCTTATCCGCCTGGAATAAAAAACACAAATTATGTAGAGGCCACTGTCAGGAACATGTATACAAAGTATAGGCTTGATCCCCTTGACAGTTTCTGAGAAGAAGATTTTTGAATGTTTTTCGAAATTTGCCCTATATGGGGCCCCTGCAACCAATCAAAATGAAGGATTAGGACAAAAGTCACATGAAACATAGAGGACTACTCAATAAACATTTCTGCAAAAGCAAAATTCAAATATCTCCAACAAGACAGCAAAAACTGGCAATTTTCACTTTTTTCCATTGTAAGTCTACGGCAAGCATAAGTTGCCATAGCTACCAGAGTCCTTATCCGATCAAAACAAAAAACAAAATTATTCTTTCCCCCTACCTGTAGATGGTGTATGTGTAATATGAGAACAATCGGCCCAGCGGTTTCAGAGAAGAAGATCTTTGAAATTGTGAACGACGACGGACGGACAGACGCCAGAGCATGGGTATACTATAAGCTCACCTATGAGCCTTCGGCTCAGGTGAGCTAACAATCTGCATATGCGAAAACAAAGACGCAGATCAGCTTCACGGTAACTGCGAAGCTGATCAGCACCTTTGTTTTCGCTACATGGATAGTACACTTCCTCTTCTTCTTAAATCCAAAATTTCAAGCCTCTAGCCTGCTTCTGTGCTTGTACAGCTTGGTTTGTGTCAGACCTGTTCTGAAACCACATTGTTGGTGTTCCCACGAGTTGGCTCATTTGATGAATTATCAGGTAATGACTTGAACACCATTGGCATTTAATGACATTTTAACAATATGTACAAGTTCTATGGCACTGATGAGACACTTTAAAAAGGAAATGACTTTACTTCTCTATGTCCCAGTTACTTGTTTTTTGTTGGTATGGTCGGTATTCGGCCATATAGCCACACAGGTATAGGTCTTCGTGAGTAGATTTAATATTTAATATTCACGCAGTATATCAGTGGTGCACAAACCTTAAATTGAACTTCCTGTGGTGAAACATTTGGTTTCCACCACAAATGCCTTCAGCTCTGCTAAAATTGAACTCCTCCATTCCTTAAATTCATCATTACCTGGTTTCAGGTCAACTGGTCAATAGCAGATTCATGTCAAAATGGGACATTCCACAGCTTCTATTCTAAACAGATTCCTTCTAAGTTGTTCCCTCTCATTTTCATATAATTCACTTTTTAATAAAAAGTGTTTCACAGATTTAATCTCCCCATAATGAGCACTGGCACAAGTCATTTTCAGTAATATTAGTCTTTTGTAGATATTCACTCAATTTTACATAATCCATTCACAGTTGTGATACAATGGATTCAAATCTATGCATTCTTTATTCATGCTCGTTTTAAATTAAAAACAAATCAAAACTACATCTCTACTAATTTTGACGACGATTTATTTACATATGACGTCATTTCCAAGCAGCATAATATTCACAACATCATCATCTAGTTAAAGCATGGTACCAGGTGACGATACCGGTAAAAGGAATTCAAACAGAGTATGTAAGAAAAAGAATCGCTGTTCAATGGAATGCAGGGACAATTCCAAGCCTTGGGTCCACCGTTCCAGTGGGCAACTTGGCCAGCCAAGTTTCTCATTGGATCATTGGACCCTCTGGTTGGAAATTTCCTATCTCCACTGCATACATGTGATGAGTTGAAAAGGAGCTTCAGGGAGATTTTTCTTTCATTTCAGGGAGGTTTTTGAAAAATGTATAGAATATATAGGAAGCTTCCGGATCCATTTCAGGGAGACTTAGAATTTTGTATGAAAAATGTATATTTTAGAAGAATTTTGATTAATTTTATGGCTCATTTCCTGGAGTCTCCCTGCCACTGAACACCAGTAATGGATTCTATTTATCTGACTTATACCACATATCTTACATATTGGTGGTAGGTATGTCTTTTGTTTTGCCTCCTCTGCCACCTCTTTTATAAGTTTTGTCTTGAACATTTATTTTAGGCCGTGTCTAGCTGTCCGGGCCCAGACAGTTAGACTGAGATTCTAGCTGTCCGGGACGGGACATTTAGACTGGGAGTCTAGCCGCCCAGACCAGGACGGCCAGCATATAGGTTACTGGAAGATATAAGTTTGCCATCCGCATATGTGATGGGTTTGAAAGAGGCATCAGGGAGATTTTTCATTGATTTCAGGGAAGATTTTGAAAAATGTTTACAATATATGGGAAAATTCTTGATTCATTTCAGGGAGAATTTGAATTTTTATGAAAAAGTGGTGTCTAATAGATGAATTTTAGGTCATTTTACTGCTAATTTCCTGGAGTCTCCCTGATGATGAGGGAGGTATCACATGTATGCATCCGGGTCTAGAAATAATGTAAATATTTAACTTTGAATAAAAATGTGATTTAAAATGAAATTAAGCTACAAGTAAATGTCTAAGTAGGTAAGTAGTGCAAATGCATAGGTTTACAAACTTCTGTTTATAGAGGAGTATGTTTGAACAAAAATATGATGCAGACCTTTGTCATATGAATGCACTATCTATGATCATATTTACATTAGGCCAAGCTTTTTTTTTTTTCTTTTTTTTTTTTGTCGGACATAATGACAAATATACTGTTTGGAATACTGCAAAGCCAGTTCATTCAGCTTTCCGGGTTCACTCATTAAAATTTATAGGGCATTAACTGGTGGTGGTTGTTGTTTAGAGTCATCATTATTACATGTGTTATCTCCATTTATCTTAAATACAACAAATCTTAGATAATGTCAAAACTGCACTATTTTCACAGGTTCAAGCAGATCAGGATGCATAACTTCCATCGGCATCACATTTAATGAAGAGGAAACTGACACCTCTACAGTGTCAGACTTCGAAATAGGTTCCTCAAACTCAGAGGATAAATCATGAATAATGTTGCCCCATGTCCAATCTTGGTCGAAACCCTAGATTCTGTTCTTAAGAATGTGCTTATTGCTCCTACATGTATATATACATTCAGGGCTCTCACTTCTATTTTTGGAAATGGGGCCACGGCCAGGGACCCTAGCATTGGGAAAATTATAGGTGTTTTGACTAAAACTGGGAAAAATAAACAAACCCAGTTAAACATACTAGCTTTGCCAATCTTCAGGGGGGTTGTCAGGTGGCCCAAATACATATTTTGGACCTCTAAAATTGAATTTCAAGTGGCTTATATAATATTTTAGTGGCCAAATGATGAAGCAAAAAAAAAAGAAAATGAAGAAAAACATTTTTTTGTATGTAGATCTAGCATATTAAACCCGAAGGTTGTTGTTGTTTTCTTTTTCTTTCAAATATATTCTTAATTCTAAAAATAATACAAAAAAAATAATTTTTTGGGGGGGAGGGTATGGCCTTGGGCGTATCATATGGTATGGTTGGTGTTGGGTCTACAGCTGTGATTGTAAATGGATTGATGCACCATATTTGCCCCTGTAAATAAGTCCTTAAGAAGAATACTCCAGTTGGAGGTGTGCCCCGACTGGCAGAATATCAATATACAACAACAACATTGTTGTGTAATATTTCACGTAGATTAACAGCATTATTTTGGATATTTAAGCCTGGAAAATGCATTTGAAGCAAGGATTTTGCAAGGAAAACACAACTACAGGCCTATTGAATATTAAAATAGCGGCTAATAGATGGTTATAATGTAATTTGAACATTAAAACGAAGTATTTTAGGTGACGACCCACTCTCCCAACTTGTTCAAAATTAGACGCTGTTCTACTGTACGATCTTTTGGGTGCAATTTGGATCGTTTTTGACACTAAAAACCTTTGGGTCGGCCACCAAATTGACCAGCCTGCTGGCAGAATGGATTCAACACAAATTTAGGGCTTTTTGATTGCAAGTGAAAAAGCGCTTTATCCCTTAATATCGGAATACACTCAAGCGCCTCGAAGATGAGACTGGTTTACAAGCTGTTTGTAGCGTAGTTGTGGTCAATGTTATATGTTGCATCGATTATTTCCTGATCTTTCATGACATTTTAGAACCAGTCATATAAAAACCGAATGGAAGAAAATTGACCAATAATGATCCGAATGGACAAAAAAGAAAAAGTCTCGAGCTTTGGCCAAAAAAAAATTGAGTCGGGGGTAAAATTGTCAGGTCAGCGCAAGCGGCAAACAAACATTTTTTTCAATTTTGGCCTTAAATATGACACTGGCTATCCGCACAATGGTCGTGCCGATAACGCCGCTTATCGGCACGACCGTCGTGCGGATAAGCGGCGTTATCCGCACGACAGGGAAATCGACATACAAATGTTAAAATTGTTCATAAGTGGATACATTTTAAGTTGATAAATATTATACACTGGCTGCAAAACCGACACATAATATCACACATGCAGGAATTTTTTCACTTTTTAATTAACAAAATTGTTATTTTGCTGAAATTGGCTTAACTGTGAATCCTGAATTTACCTGTAAAAATCAGTCATGCGTATGTGTAAATGAGAAAGTATTTATCGTAACATAATAATATAAGAATGTGGTAATCAAAAAGGAATAAACAGCCTTTGATTTTAAAAATTGAGTATGGAAACATTTCAGTAACACAATTAAAAAAAAAAAAAAAAATGCAACGGTTGTATTTTTCTCCGTTGTTAGAAATCTACTGTGATTCAGATAACATCAGCTGGATTAATCAAATCAAACTTAGTTTTCTTATTCATAATTAATAAAAAAATTAATTTCTAGTGTATTTCAATAGCTATTAAAACGCATATACCGTATTCGTTCTAATTAGCGCACAGTGTGCTTAACTTTTCAAAATAACTCAGTTGAGGTAACAAAATATCGTTCTAATAAGCGCACACTAGGAACGTAAACTACGCGTAAACTGTTGGTATTACAATGTCAAAATTAAAAATGATGATGTCATTTAAGTGTTCCAATCATTCCAAAATAGTGTTTGATCAGCTAAAATTAAGTTTAATGCAATATAAAAGTGTAAAATTGCTGAAAAATATCAATATACTCGTCGAGTAGTGTGCGCTTATGCACGTGATTTTCGGAAACGACCAGGGTGTGCGCTTACTGGAGCATGTGCGCTAATTAGAACGAATACAGTAATAAATTTATTTAATGGCAAATTAACAATTGAATACATACGTAAGCTTGTTAGAAAATCTTATACTCCCGTCGTACCTGTAGTATTGGCTATCCGCACAACGGTCGGGCCAATAACGCCGCTTATCGGCACGACCGTCGTGCAGATAATGCCGCTTATCAGCATGACCGTCATGCGGATAGCCTCAGCCCTTAAATATATTTTCTATTTAAAATGATATTCATTATTTCTCTCAAACAAAGCTGTATTAATTTCTAGACCCTAACAGCTTGCCTGTGTGTACATATATGCCAGACATTTTAAGCTATAGACAGTGAGTCTAACAATCCAGTCCCGGATGGCTAGTCTCCCAGTCTAAACATCTGGGCCCAGACGGCTGGGCACTGCCTTTAATTTATTAAAATACTATTTAAATAACTGCACAAGTCTGTACCATAACAGGGAGTATTGCAATGGTCCAATATCTCTATCTCCCTCCCGCACTAATTGGTAATTAACCTCGGGATTATTCAACTGATCGACTCGTATATGAAGACAGATCTATAGATTTCTGCACGGCCGTCGTGCCAATAGTCTTACGAGTTGTCAAAAAAGGTAAAATTTGTTCATTAAAAAGGCACGTTTTGCGACCAGAAATGAAGGAAAAGTGATCTTAGCCAAAATATAAAGCATATAGCGTCCGCTTAGGGCCCTAGTGACATTAAAAAGAATATGATTTGAGAAATAACCGTACACTAAAACATTCCAGGGGGTCCCCAGCGTAATGACCTGCCATCTTTGAAATCTCAAAGAAATGGACTTTCGGATAAGTTTTAACTCATAAACGTATCACGAATTTGTGCTACATGATACACAAATGATATTTTTTTCTTAATATGAGGCAACATATTTTTGAATATATGGTATAATATGAGTTGCTTTAAAAAAATAACAACATATTTTTGCTTTGAGATTTTATACCGAACCGAAACGAAAAAGTATCTGTTCCTGGTCATCTCTTTCCGAAACCGTTTTCCGTCTTTTCCGATAACTTCGTAAGCTCAGGTGGTGCGCTTAGGTGGACAGTGAACATTATTTTCGCGTAGCGAAATTTGTTTCAATCACAAAGTTCTCCAGGTGTGAAATAATTGAGCGCGGATCTGGTAAAAGGTGTCTTCGGGCATTCAAGTACATTTTATGCAATTAAAATTTAAAAACAATCTAAATTTGAAATATTTGTCATGTTCCGATATTAATTTCATACAGCTTTAATATTGTAACACAATCCAAGACAGATAGTTTTCTTATGGTCAAACGTTATTTGTATCATGTATGTTGCCATGGGAACCATTGCGCCATAAGGACTACCCTCATTTTAAAAACCAGGTAAGCCCTTTGTATTGCATGTTTTATCAAACAGTTTGTGAATTTGTGGCTATTGCATAGTCTGTGCAGTAAGTACAGATGTTAAACTTCAAGAAATACATAAGATTTCGAGAATTTTAGTCTTACCTCCTTTAAATTACAGTCATTTCAAGACATTAACGTCATCGACGTCAAAACGTCATCAACAGTTTTATGACGTCATGTTTAGATTGCATCAACTGCACACCTTTCAACGTTCATATTTTTGCTATTTGAAAAGATGATCCCTTCAAATTTTCAGGAAATACTCAGAGAAACTTGGTCTTTAATATGTAATTAATATCTTAATTTTGATTTTTCTGCCATAAGACACCTTTTATCAGATCTTGGCCCAATTGTATTTCTCTACTCTTTGGATTCACTTTCTTTCTTTTTTCTTTTTCTTTTTTTTTTTTTTTAAAAAACACCTAGTAAAGTATTCAAATTGATATATGCGATGTCACAAGAATCGAAAATCCGTTTTCTACTTTTTTCCTCTTTTTTCTTCTTTTCTTCTCTTTCATCTTTTATAGAGTTGACATTGTAGAATGTCACTGTTTCTATTTCATCACACTCACATTAATCATACACCATATCATGCCCTTTTCTGTTACATCTGTACAAGTATTCATTCAAACTAACGTATCCTGTTCTCAGTTGCGAAACAGTTCTCTCCCAGGGAAGATTCAAACAGATTTTTTTATTTGCAATCTACTTTGGGTCTAAAATTAAACAAATGTTTGCCCTTTTCTGATTTCTCCTACATCTTTAAAGTTCTGATTTCTTGCCGCTTCTTTAATTAGCGGTCCCAATGATATCACATGGGAAGGCTCTTCCTTTTCTTTAGATCCTTTAGCTAATCTATCTGCATGCCCATTACCTTGAATGTCAGCATTTGCATCTGAATCTGAATCTGAATGGTTTACTGGTAATACGCCAAACTGACAATACTTCACCAGGGTGGTAATTAGTCCCTGGCTCTCACTAGAGATGCGAACTTGAACACAGTCATCAGACATTTCAGCAGAGGAGATCAGAGATCAGAGGGAAACCCGACACAATTGAAACCCAATCCGATTTGATACCATTTACCACTACCCGTTGTTGTCTGAAACAATGTAAAGAGCTAAGTAGAAATGCCTAGCTTGACGTCTATCTCCAGTAAGCAAGTCAGTGCTGTTCCACCTATTCCATAGCTAAACAATTTGCTTTTAAGGAGTTCATGGGGAGGAGTATCGAATGCCTTTTCAAAATCCAGTATAAAAGTGTCAACCTGGCATTTTTGTCTAAGATTTTTGTCCAATCATTTATCACCGTAGTCAACTGAGTTTCACAGCTATGCCTTTTCCTAAATGCGCGTTGCCTCTCCGACAGAAGTTCATGTTCATCAAGATGGGTCATAATATTTGAGCATACAATAAATTCTTCCGCCTTCTCAAATTCGGTCTGTGCAATTCCACTTCCATTCCTCTTTTTCAACAGGTGGGGGGATACCTTGGGTATCTTTTATCTGACTGTTTATGTGCCTGTAAAAATCTGTAGGATTAGCTTTAGCATCTCCTACTAAGTTGTTCACGTAAAGATCATGCTGCTTCCTGATATCAGCTTTTATTTCTCTCCGTAAAGATTCAAATTTAGACCTAAGTTTTGCACTACCAGACTTTTTAGCTTTTGCTTGAGTTGCATTTTTTCTGCGAATTTTCCTTCTTACACTGTTATTTTTTGTTGAAAAAAAAAATGTGAGAATCCTTTGCAGTGCAAAGGATTCTCACATTTTATCAACAAAAAATAACAGTGTATTTGCTTATGTAGTCGGCATTTACTTAGCAAGTTGAGGTCTTAACGATGACGTTAAGCTAACGAAGTTTTGAACATCTGAAAACTTCTGGCCCAGCTCCAGATCCTCCTTCTGATACATATGCCATGTAGTTTATACAGGAGTCAATTAAGCCATACACTGCCATATTATTTATTTATTTATTTATTTATTTATTTATTTATTTATTTATTTATTTCAATATCATTGAACAGAGCTCCTGTATTTTCTTTGTCATTGAATAAAATATAAAAGCTTGGTCCTTTGGAAGGAGTGAAAACGTTCAAAGGGATGTAGTATGGGCCATGAAGCCATTGAAGATGTCTTGAGTAATTCTGAGGTGCATCTGTGGTATCCCGGAATTTTCTTAACCCTTCTTGCTCTTCGTCCAGAAGATTGATGTGCCCAGAGAAGCCTCTGCATGACAAAATTCGATTCAAAATAAACCTTATCAAGTACTAATTGTATAAAATGTTGATGGTGAATTTGTGCAGAAAAAGTTTAAACTTTATTTATTTTATTTCATTTACACAAAACGCTCATGGAATTAGTGTTCGCGTTCTTAAAGGCGCGGATGTTGGCGCTATGTGGTCAAACGTGGTGGAGGAAACCGGAGAACCCAGGGAAAACCACCACTGGCTTACAAAATTTGTCAATAATAATATAGAATTAATCAGCAGAAAGACTTCCAAAATTATTTTGTGGTGATGGATTTTGTTTATGTTTTTGTTAAAGTAACTCGCAACAGATTGCTTTTGAAACCGGTGACCAACGTATTTGAATGTCTTAACATGACGAGAGGCAATTACCGAAACAGATTGAAACTTTCTATAAATTTTCATATAAGCGACAGTAATGATACACAGCTGTAAATGATTAAAAATATTAAAGAAGCAATTGAAAGTTTTGTTAAGAATAAACGAGAAGACAGCGTGCGATAATCGAAACATCACGCGATCAAGCCAAACGTTCAAGGGAATGTCATTTGCCTGTCCTAGTACACTGTGGTTACCCGTGTCTTTGGACCGACAAGCAGTGTGTTCTTGTGTTAAAAAATCAGCTGCACAAAATTAAAGTACATGCAATCCACAGGAATTCCTGTATCCAATACACTTATGTTATACGACATAATCTGCATTTGTCTTAGCACTTTTTTTCTTCAATCGATGTCTGAAGGAGAACGGTGTCAGAAAACTCAGCATACATGTTCAAGGTTTTCAACATAGGAGATTGTCCATATATTTAAGTTATCATCCCTTTTCGCAGTGAATGAATAAGTGAATGGCGAGAATGCTATAACCACATTCCGACCTCCATTAAATTTTACTGGAGACTCGTAAATGACTAGAGAGGATTTGTTCCTTTAAAGGTTTAACGTCCCGGACAACTATTTTCAGTCATGTGGGGCTAGATATATTAAGCCGTATCAATCGATGGGAGTTAATTTATTTTACACAAGGACACATCCCGGCGCCGGTAGGCTTTGAACCCACAACGTCTCGATACGGGGTGCGGCGCTTTAACTAAGTCACGGCCACACCCGGCTAACCCACCTTTTGATCATGGGAGAACCATATGTTTGACACAGATATATAGAATAATCTAAACGACAGCGTGTGATATCTGCCTCGTCATGAGAAAGCCGATGAACATTTAATTATGCAAGTGTTATGCAAGTGTTATAACACTATTAGTAAAATGTTAGTTTTTCATTTGTTTAGGTACATGATTAAAGACAGGGTTTTCATGCCGGGGGGTCTGGTTTCCAGCTTAAAGTTAAACAGGTAGCCAGTCCTAGAAGTGGGAGGAGCTTACTCACAGGTAACTGGCTAACTTTAGGGGTCATAAAACTGATCATGTGTCATAATTGGATGCAATAAACAACCAGGAGAGATAATACCTGTCAATCATTTTATCAGTCCCTGAGGCCTGAAACTGATAACCAATCAAATCTCTGGTATTGATGTTAACACTTCAGCAGTCAGAGAAAGAATGACACAGGTATACCTGTGTGGCCTTTTATACCCCAGCCCTGTCTTTAAGTACAAGTGTACTAGGTCAAGGATGATTATGGATGAGTGTATGTTAAGAGGTCATGAGCGTATATGCATGTCATTGAGCTAGATATCGGATGGGTGAACATGCGTAAGCAGGAAAGAAAGAAATATGTAAGAGAAAAGTCTGTTGTCTGGTATCAAGGTGGAACCCAGCGAGCACATGACGTCACAATGACGTCATATCAACGTCGATGCGACGTCATGCAGACGTCGATCTGACGTCATTGTGACGTCATGTGCCTGCTGGGAAACATCTAGCACGAAAAAAATGGGTTGTGGATGGAAATGAAGAAACATGTAGAAAAGAACAGTCGTTTTATTTTATACTTTACAGTGAAACCCAATGTATATCAAAACTTGATAAAATTGGTATTTTCATTGATATGAAATTTCACTGATATCAAATCTCACTGATATCAAAAGTCACTAGTGACTGATATCAGCCTATATCGTCACTGTAATGACGTCAGATTTTTTGGATTACTTCTGACGTTTCCATTTACTTGACGTCATTAAATGTGTCTCACTTCAGAAATTCAAACGCCTATAACTCCGTTATTTATGAACGAAAACATAAAGTGTGGGTATTCATTTTCTTAGTTAGAACATAAGGAACAATGTGGTACCAAAATTATTCGTGTTTTCAAAAATTTTTTGTTTTTGCATTTTCACCGCCTACCTTGTGCATTGGAAAATGCCTGTGCATTGTATAAAATAAAAAGAAAATTTGCTTTTTTTCGGTGAATACCAAATATATTTCATCTCGTGAGTTGGAAACATAATAATTTTCACTCGTGCTGCGCACTCGTGAAAATTCTGATGTTTTCAACTCACTCGATGAAATATATTTGGTATTCACCTCAAAAAAGCAAATATCCTCTATTTATTAAACTTTCCATGCCATGGGGCTACAATATTCGCTAGCGCTAGTCTTACCGGTGCCCATTTTATTCCATTTGTGCAAAGCTCAGAACCAGTATGTCAAACGTACGTCAAATGCTTGAATTGTGTGTTAAGTCTTTTCTTCCAAACTCACTCCTGATCTTACGGTTGTTCTTGTTAACAATCTTGCCATTAAGCAGAATTGTAAAAAGACGGCGAGAATGTTCCTAAAAGCCTAATTTTTGGAGCATGCTATAATTTTTGCAACAACCTGAAAATTTCGGATTTCGGCGAATGTGACGTATTAGTACCAAAAGTTACCTCTAATACTGATTTTTCGCCGATACTTTTTGACTGTAGGGCGGTAGGAGAATTATTTTCTTGCCAGAATATTATTGTGAGTTTGTCCTGATAGGATCTGCAAACATTTTGAAAATTGGTAATCACATAAAGTTTTTATGGTCAAAATAAATTTTGAATAGGGATTTTGCATTGACAAGGGAGATAATCGACGTATTTGTAAAATATTTGCGAAAAACATTATCTAACACTAAGGAAAACTTTAAGTTGAGTCCTCGTTTTTGATTCATCAGGATGTTTATCATGATTTATCTGTTTGCTCTTGATGATTCATTGACTAGTTAGAGATTCACCACGAGGACCGAAGAACTAACTAAATGTTATGAACCACTGCAGAAGCTGAGGGTGAGGTTAGGTACCTGTAAAATCGATTTAAGGATGTTCGATGCTAACATTTGACATTTCGGAACTTCCGGTTTTTCTTTTGTTGAATATCTCGACAACGGTTGCAGATATTTTCCTAATATTTTATATTTGGATGTATATTGATGATATGCATTGAATGAGCCATGAAAATTCTCATTCTAAGGAACTTCATTTTTTCACCCCATTTTCTGCAACTTTTCAGAACATTTTAGTTGCCAGTAAAATTTAGGGGGTAGGGTAGATTAAACTTGAATATTATACATCTTCAAATAAATTGCATTAGTTCGATGTTTGTTTTAGCAGCAGTATATGTGTATATGGTCTTCTAAGTCAGTCTTTCTGTCTTTGGTGTGCTACTTTTAAAGTTCTGGGTGGTTTTATGAATTGGGCTTTAAGAAACAAAACAGACGAAAAAAAGACTTAAAATGGCGATTTTCAAGTTGTTGGTTCTCTCTTATATGCACACTACCCT